>JAHHZJ010002425.1:0-85828 GCA_021437245.1 Aegilops speltoides
GAAATCGAGGCCGTAGTAAAACATAGAGCCCCCGGACGAATGGATGGGCGGAAAGCCCAGTCCGCGGAGGAAGTGGGAAGGAAGGCGACCCTCTCATGAGGCCACAGGGGTGGGGATGAGCTGCTTGCGTCAGGCGGCCAGTCTGTGATGTCATTTGGAGAGGTATCGGCGTCGCGCAGCTTGGTGATGTCCTCCTCCTTCCAGCGGTGGAGGCCATCCACTGCCTCCCCTCCGGACATATTCGGAGAAGGGTTGAGGTGAGATGAGCGAGCTTAGGCGTTGGAGCTTGAGTTCGCGAGGATGGATAAGCAAAGGAGGAAGAAGGCGTGGTGAGAAGGTAAATCCTTATCCCTTATATATAGGCGGACAAAACTATCGTCCCTCACCGGCTGGTAAAACTTCGCTTATCTCCCAAGCGCCACCATCAATGGCGCGGTTGGGTTACCCACCTTGCGTATTGATGAGAATCACGGAATAAGGGGAACACGATCTACTGCTTGACGGGGCGTGCCAGAAACCGCTTTCGCTAAACGTCTTTGAGGTGGTACGATAATTCAAACAAGGGCTTGGTGCGGTGTGATGTCACGCCGCATAAATCGTCGCCGGATCGGATCGAGTATATGTGTTTTATTCTCTCGTTTGGAATGTGGAAATTATTTTGCGAGAGCGGACACTATCTGGTGTTCATTGTTCTCTCCGGATTATACAAGGGAGGAACCCGCCTTGCAATGCCGAACATTATGCACGCCGGACTTATCGTCATTGAAGACTGGTTCAGAGACTCTTGAGGAGTCTGGACTAGGGGTGTCCGGACAGCCGGACTATCAATATCCGCGGACTCGGCCCTACGAAGATAGAAGATTGAAGACTCGGCTCGTGTCCAGGAAGGTACTTTCCTTGGCGTGGAAGGCAAGCTTGGCAATCTGGATATGTAGATCTCCTACCATTGTAACCGACTACTGTGTAACCCTAGCCTCTCCGGTGTCTATATAAACCGGAGGGCTTTAATCCGTAGGACACAACATTACATCTCAACAATCATACCATAGGCCAGCTTCTAGGGTTTAGCCTCCTTGATCTCGTGGTAGATCTACTCTTGTACTACCCATATCATCAATATTAATCAAGCGGGATGTAGGTATTACCTCCATCGAGAGGGCCTGAACACAGGTAAAAACATTGTGTCCCTTGTTTCTGTTACCATCGCCTAGACTTACAGATTGGGACCCCTACCCGAGATCCGCCGGTTTTGACACCGACAGTGACCCATCCAATATGCGTATTTGAGGATGGCTCAAAGAGAAGGATGTCACCTTTAGGAGTTTCTCAAGGATGATGGAGTCGCATATCTTATATGCCTTCACATAACCAATATGTCTCGTGGTGGTCCCGCCTTGTAAATCCTTCAAAATGAAAGTACATGACAAACACTTGGAAAAACAAATGAGGGTAGCAAAATGGCAAAACCGATCATTCGTGTGGTAAGATACCCAACAAGTGTATGTATCATGCTCATCATAAGAAATGACAAGGGAGTATTGCATAGTATGGAGGCATATGATGCGAGAACAACCAAATGCAACAGGCTCAATCAAACAAACATGCATCACAAGTAAAGTGTCCAAGTCTCGAAGATCAATAAGCATAACAAGTTGGCACTCAATACAAGGTGATATGAGAGATGCAACCAATGGAGACAAGAGGTAATGATCATGACAAATCAAGTGAGAGGCATCAACATCTATGTCATCAACCAGAGAAAGCAAGTAATAGTGGAACATGGGTGATGCAACATAGCAAGCAATCATAGCGATCAAGTCAAGCAAGCTAGTAGTGTGAAGATGCAACATACTAGAAGGAATCGTGGCAAGCATGTCATGTGTGCAAATAGTGGGCATGAATAATTCACATGTCATAGCACAAGCATGAAAGCAAGGTATGAGTCAAATATCATCAATGTATTGGCGAGAGACCATATGTAAATAGAATGTGGCATCATGACTCTCCCAACACAACAAGCATGAATAGTATGGGGCACATGATAAACATGGCAATAGCGACAAGGATCTCCACCAAGCATGCAAATACACATAGAAGTAGCATAATGATGAAATATGGGTAGATGCAAGCAAGGGTCACAATTGCATGGCAAAGGCATAGGAGCAAGCATAGCATGCAATGGAAACACGGGTAAAATGAGCATAAGGTGACAAGTGGTAGATGGCCCATAGCCGTGTGAGAGCCAAGTAGAAGAGATGCGCGTAGTCTTTGCGCGAAGGGAACGGTGGTAAGGATAGTCCACGGGATCCCAAAGCATCGTTGCTCTCAAGAGCTCGTTTCGTCATGATGAGGACATCAATACCATTGTTACACCCACAGCCCCTACTGTTACATATACGGGACCAATTACTAGAGCTCGCGCACGCCAATTAAATTACCAGGTACTTCCGTTTCTTGGTAATGATTTTAATGTTCATGAGAATATGATGCTGCCTAAATTAGATACATTTGTTTTGCTTACAAATGAAGGGCCTAGCTTGGAGAAGGATGAACATTGGGCAAGAACACGCATGGAGTTGATGGCATGCGCAAGGGGATCAAGAACGGAGTTACAAGTGATGATTTCGGGACTTTGAAGCCACCATAAGGAGTGCATGAAGCCTTGGACGAAATATACAAGATGCCACTTCATAATATTCGTCCATAGGCTATTCTAGGTGCTGCGTCACCTTATTATTGGGCCAGGCCCATGTAATTTCGAAATACTTAAGTATAGGCTATTTTTAGAGTCCGTATGTGTGGGGAAACAAGAGATAGGGTTGGTTTCGGACCCCACCCTCAAGGGCCACGAAATTCCTCCTCTTTCCCCATATATACAGCCCTTAGGGCACCGTTTAGACTTTGGGTTTTGTTTAGATCAAAAGTTCGCCATAGCTGCAACCGGCGTGCCGTTTGTGTTCAGCGACCGGACAAAGCGTCCACAGAACCCCACCTTGATCAATAAAGCTTTCATCTTATATTCGCAATATCCAGTTGCAATCTCAGTTTCTTGCTTGTTCTTCGTTTGCTCGCAGGAAATAGACCCTCGTGGTCGGGTTGATCGTGCTCGGCGTGGTCAATAACCTCTCGGAGTTGGTTTAGCGATTGCTAAAGCGCGGCGTCCTCGCATGCTCGTAGTCGGATCGTCAAAGTCGACTTCCACCAAAGCGAAATCCACCATCTCATCGAAAGGCGGGACACCTTTGCCTCTATCAAGTGGTATCAGATTTCCGGGTTGCTCGGTGAGATTTTGCAGTTTTCGTAGTTTAGATCGAGTCATTCTTCATACCTACAGTCCACGAAAAAGCCAAAAAAAATTAGGATTAGTTCATCATATCCGAACCAATCGAGCCTTGCATAATCTTTTACGTATTTGCGTTGTTGAATTTGCGGTTGCATCGTCGTGTCTAGTTCTGGTCTTAGAGTCTAGTCTTTTAGAGTTTGAGTTACGGTCATAAGTTGTCACGCCGCCGCCGCACCATCATCATCGCCCTGCCATCTACCACCACCGCTTATCCGCCACCGCTTGAATCCGTATCCATATACCACCACCGCTGCCATATACCACCACCGTTGCCATATACCACCACCATATATCCACCACCAATCCGAGTTCCTTGCATATTAGATTTGTTTTCGGATCCATCTAATTTCGATTCGTGTTTCCTTATGCGAGTAGGTTTGATTCAGCAATCTTTTGCCGTCCGTAGAAAAGGTTGGTTTCAAAAAAAAAAAAAAATTCTGGCCCACCCTCCGTTTAGGCCCAAAATTTTCCAAAAGCATACGGGATAAAAAATTTTCGGCTATCCTATTTTTAGGTGTTTCTAAGCGTATTGAGCGATCGCCGTTATAGAAAGTTTTTTGACCCGTTTCAGTTTTGGGTCGAGGCGATCAAAAAAAAAAAATTGGTCGAAAAATTTCGTGCCCATCTGTCGATTTGACACTGGGAAGAGTTTTGAGACACTCGCCATTATAGTGATTTTTCGCAAAAAAAAAAAAAAAGCGCATAAAAAAAAAGCGAAAAAAAATTCAGAGTGTGCTTTTCCTTTGTTTACGTGCAGCGCCGTGATTTTGTTAGTGTTCTAGGCTCGCGTCTCTAGCACGGTCTAGCCTAGGACCAGACCTGATCCGTCGTTGAGCATTTATTCAACTTTGCATCTCGATTTGATTATTCTTGACCCTTTTGCTACCATATTATAAGCCTTCCCAGCTCCACATACATCTCGTCGTGCGTTTGATTCTCCACAGTAATCGCTATAGCCAAGCTTTGAGAGTTTTGACTACAGCGGTTGCCGATCACCACTATTTCTGCTGGGTAAAAACTGGTAAGAATTTGAGATTTGCTTCACGGTTTGTGATCCACCACACCACCACCACCACTTCCTAGTAGTCTGTAGGATCATATTCTTGTGTGTTTCTATTGCTGCTAACCATGGCGAGGAACACAGGCCGATGAGGCTGATTGGGAGAACACGACAAACAAACAGCTACATGATAAGTTTCAGCAAATGATGATTGGACGGTGCAAGATGTGGTAATCAGATTTGCGAGGCCATGGAGAAGATAGATGGCATTGAGAAGGCGTTTGAAACAAAGCTTGATAGCAAGTTTGATGAATTGCTCGCGCGTTTTCCACAACCACCGCCGGCTGCACCTATCGCACCTCCATAGCGAAAACAACTCGCCCCTTCCGAATCGGTATGGCCGAGCTCGGCGTGTTCCTATTGAGCGAGGACAAAATTCTGGTGCGCTGCCATCTGCTGTTGGTGCTTCTTTGGCTCCTGCTCTGCTGCTGCTGCTTTGGTACAAGCGAGGATGATTATGTGGAAGATTACGAGGATGAGGTTGATCAACATCGAACTACGTGCAACCACCAGCACCACAACCACCAGGTCGTCCACATGCAAATAATGGCAATGTTAGGGCTCCCCTCAGTGCGAGATCATGACCATCTCCCTAAACTGAAATTGAATATTCCACCATTTGAGGGTAGATATGTTCTGATATATATCTTACTTGGGAGTTAGAAACTGAACAACGATTTACATGTTTACAATATCACGAGGAGAGGCGTGTTCTGCTGCTGTTTGTGCTTTCACTAGCTTTGCATGTGTTTGGTGGTCGAACATTGTAGATTATATCTGTTCCACTACTTGGGCTGCTTTGAAAACTGCTATGCGTACTCGTTGGGTTCCACCATATTATCAACGTGAATTACTTCAAAAATTGCAGCGTTTAAGACAAGGAAAAAATTCTGTAGAAGAATATTATCGGGAATTACAAACTGGCTTGATTAGATGTGGTATTGTTGAGGAGAATGAAGCTATGCTTGCACGTTTTGTGGGTGGATTAAATAGAGAGATTCAGACCATTCTAGACTATAAGGATTATAATAATATCACTCGTTTATTCCATCTTGCTTGTAAAGCTGAGCGTGAAGTTGAGGATCGGCAGGCATTGGCGCGCACTAACTTTTCTGCAGTCGACCTTCATCATGGACACCACGTGCATCATCTACTTCCTTGCACCATCACCTCCTTGGTGCCACCTCCAACCGTGATACAAGAAAGCGAGCACAACCACCACTATCGCCAAGAGCACACTGCTTGGGCACTGCAGAGCTCTTCTTCTTCCATGGCGTCAACAGGGCACACAAGTGATATTATTTGTCGTCGTTGTAAGGGAAGAGGACATTTCTTGAGAGAATGCAAATCTCAGCGTGTGATGATTGCTCACGAGGATGGTGGGTATGAGTCCGCTAGTGACTATGATGAGGAGACTTTGGCTCTTATTACACATGAGGAACACGGTGGAGATGATTCGATCATGAGACACAATACATGGCTCTGAAGATCTTTGCGGTATGAATGTTTAGTTGCTCAACGTGTTTTGAGTGTGCAGGTTACACAAGTGAGCAAAATCAAAGGCATAATTTGTTCCATACAAAGGGAGTTGTGAAGGAGCGTTCTATTAGCGTCATCATAGATGGAGGGAGCTGCAACAACTTGGCTAGCATGGAGATGGTGGAGAAGCTATCTCTCACCACAAGACCACATCCACATCCTTACTACATCCAATGGTTCAACAACAGCGGCAAGGTGAAGGTAACACGTCTGTTAGGTGTGCATTTTAGTATCTCTACATATCTGATTATGTTGATTGTGATGTGGTACCTATGCAAGCATGTTCCTTGTTACTTGGTAGACCATGGCAATTTGATAAAATTCTGTACACCATGGTAGAAACAATCAGTATACTCTTGTTCATAAGGATAAAAATATTACTTTGCTTCCTATGACTCTGAGTCCATTTTGAAAGATGATATTAATAGAGCTAATAAAGCAAAACAGGAGAAAAATAAGAGTGAAAATCAGATTGTGGCAAAAGATTTTGAGCAACACATGAAGCCTAATAATAAACCATCTCTTGTTGCTACGAAATTAAATTGAAAAGTGCATGTTTACTTGCCACCAAATCTGATATTGATGAGCTAGATTTTAGCAAATCTATTTGCTATGCTTTTGTGTGCAAAAGGCATTATTTTCATTCGAGGGCGTGCCTTCCTCTTTGCCCCTGCTGTCACTAACATTTGCAGGAGTTCGGCGTCTTTCCACAAGGCGTGCCACAGGATTACCACCTATTAGAGGATTGAGCATCAAATTGACTTAATTCGGTGCATCATTACCCAACCGTGCACCATACCGTACCAATCCGGAGGAGGCGAAGGAGATTATCGTCAAGTACGAGGAGCTGCTCGACAAAGGTTATATCGCGAATCCCTTAGTCCTTGTGCTGTTCCTATTATTCTAGTGCGAAAAAGGATGGTACGTCACGTATGTGTGTTGATTGTAGAGGCATCAATAATATTACTATTAGTTATCGTCACCCTATTCCTAGGCTAGATGATATGCTTGATGAATTGAGTGGCTCTACAATATTCTCCAAAGTTGATTTGCGTAGTGGATACCATCAAATTCGTATGAAATTGGGAGATGAATGGAAAACAGCATTTAAAACTAAGTTTGGATTATATGAGTGGTTAGTCATGCCTTTTGGGTTAACTAATGCACCTAGTACTTTCATGAGATTAATGAGCGAAGTTTTCGTGCTTTCATTGGACGATTTGTGGTAGTCTATTTTGATGATATCTTGATTTATAGCAAATCTTTGGAAGAACATTTGGAACATTTCGTGCTGTTTTTAATGCTCTCGTGATGCGTTTGTTTGGTAACCTTGGGAAGTGCACCTTTTGCACCGACCGAGTATCTTTTCTTGGCTATGTTGTTACTCCACGAGGAATTGAAGTTGATAAAGCCAAGATTGAAGCTATTGAGAGTTGGCCAAGCCCAAAGCGGTCACACAAGTGAGGAGTTTCCTTGGCCTCGCTGGTTTCTATAGGCGTTTTGTGAGAGATTTCAGCACCATTGCTGCACCTCTCAACGAGCTTACAAAGAAGGATGTGCCTTTTGTTTGGGGTACCGCACGGAAGAAGCCTTCACGGTATTGAAAGCTAAGTTGACACATGCTCCTTTACTCCAACTTCTGATTTTAATAAGACTTTTGAGCTTGAATGTGATGCTAGTGGAATTGGATTAGGAGGTGTGTTATTACAAGATGGCAAACCTGTTGCATACTTTTACGAAAAATTGAGTGGGCCTAGTCTGAATTACTCTACTTATGATAAAGAATTATATGCTCTTGTTAGGACTTTAGAAACATGGCAACATTATTTATGGCCCAAAGAATTTGTTATACATTCGATCATGAATCTTTGAAACATATTAAAAGTCAAGCTAAACTGAATCGTAGACATGCTAAATGGGTTGAATTCATTGAGACTTTCCCTTATGTCATTAAACACAAGAAGGGTAAAGAAAATGTTATTCTTGATGCATTGTCTAAATCGCTATACTATGCTTTCACAACTTGACTTCAAAATATTTGGTTTGGAGACCATCAAAGATCAATATGTGCATGATGCTGATTTTAAAGATGTATTGCAGAATTGTAAAGAAGGAAGAACATGGAACAAGTTTGTCGTTAATGATGGATTTGTGTTCGTGCTAACAAGCTATGCATTCAGCTAGCTCCGTTCGTCTTTTGTTGTTGCAGGAGGCGCATGGAGGAGGACTAATGGGACACTTTGGCGTGAAGAAGGCGGAGGGCGTACTTGCTACACATTTCTTTTGGCCAAAGATGAGGCGGGATGTTGAGCGTTTTATTGCTCATTGCACTACATGTCAAAAAGCTAAGTCACGACTCAATCCTCATGGTTTATATATGCCTTTGCACTGTACCTAGTGTTCCTTGGGAGGATATATCGATGGACTTTGTTTTAGGTTTACCTAGAACAAAGAAGGGAGGATAGCATATTTGTTGTCGTGGATAGATTCTCGAAAATGGCACACTTTATACCATGTCATAAAAGCGATGATCTTTGTCAATGTTGCTGATTTGTTCTTTCGTGAAATTATTAAGCTTGCATGGTGTGCCAAATACTATTGTTTCAGATCGTGATACTAAATTTCTTAGCCACTTTTGGAGATGTTTATGGGCTAAGTTGGGGACTAAACTGCTTTTTAGTACTACTTGTCACCCCAAACTGATGGACAAACTGAAGTAGTCAATAGAACATTGTCTACTATGCTTAGGGCTGTTCTAAAGAAAAATAAGAAAATGTGGGAGGAATGCTTGCCTCATATTGAATTTGCTTATAATCGTTCATTGCATTCTACTACTAAGATGTGCCCTTTTGAAGTTGTGTATGGTTTCCTACCTCGTGCACCTATTGATTTGTTGCCTCTTCCATCTTGGAGAAGGTTAATTTTGATGCTAAAGAACGTGCTGAATTGATTTTAAAATGCATGAGTTAACTAAGGAAAACATTGAGCGTATGAATGCTAAATATAAACTTCTTTGGAGATAAGGGTAGAAAACATGTTGTGTTTGCACTTGGAGATCTTGTTTGGTTACATTTGCGTAAGGATAGATTTCTGATTTGCATAAATCAAAGCTAATGCCACGTCTGCTGGTCCCTTTAAGGTGTTGGAGAAAGTAAATGATAATGCATATAAACTTGAGCTGCTGCAGATTTTGGGGTTAGTCCACTTTTAACATTGCAGATTTGAAGCCTTATTTGGGTGAGGAAGATGAGCTTCCGTCGAGGGCGACTTCATTTCAAGAAGGGAGGATGATGAGGACATCAATACCATTGTTACACCCACAGCCCCTACTGTTACATATCTGGGACCAATTACTAGAGCTCGCAAGACGCCAATTAAATTACCGGTACTTTCGTTTCTTGGTAATGATTTTAATGTTCATGAGAATATGATCTTGCCTAAATTGGATACATTTGTTTTGCTTACAAATGAAGGGCCTAGCTTGGAGAAGGATGAACATTGGGCAAGAACACGCATGGAGTTGATGGCATGCGCAAGGGGATCAAGAACGGAGTTACAAGTGATGATTTCGGGACTTTGAAGCCACCATAAGGAGTGCATGAAGCCTTGGACGAAATATACAAGATGCCACTTCATAATATTCGTCCATAGGCTATTCTAGGTCTTCGTCACCTTATTATTGGGCCAGGCCCATGTAATTTCGAAATACTTAAGTATAGGCTATTTTTAGAGTCCGTATGTGTGGGGAAACAAGAGATAGGGTTGGTTTCGGACCCCACCCTCAAGGGCCACGAAATTCCCTCCTCTTCCCCCATATATACAGCCCTTAGGGCACCGTTTAGACTTTGGGTTTTGTTTAGATCAAAAGTTCGCCATAGCTGCAACCGGCGTGCCGTTTGTGTTCAACGACCGGACAAAGCGTCACAGAACCCCACCTTGATCAATAAAGCTTTCATCTTATATTCGCAATATCCAGATTGCAATCTCAGTTTCTTGCTTGTTCTTCGTTTGCTCGCAGGAAATAGACCCTCGTGGTCAGGTTGATCGTGCTCCGGCGTGGTCAATAACCTCTCGGAGTTGGTTTAGTGATTGCTAAGGCGCGACGTCCTCGCACGCTCGTAGTCGGATCGTCAAAGTCGACTTCCACCAAAGCGAAATCCACCATCTCATCGAAAGACGGGACACCTTTGCCTCTATCACGTCAACTCTTGGGATTGAGAGGTTGACGAGTATACGTGAGTACCTACACAAAACAAAGACAAAGGAAAAATTGTGTGTGCGTGGTATATGTACACATCATCCATCATGATGCGCACGTGCGTGTGTTTGTTAGCACAAAATATCCAATGCTCAAATAAATAAGATGCGTGATATAGAAATATGTCATCCATCATGATAGGTTTGTTATTATGTATAGCATAATGGAGACTCAAATTGTGTAATGCATCACGAGCAATATCTAGAGCATTGTTATTCATGGAATGCATATGGTGCTTGATCATGGGAATCATGCAAAGTATGGAATGCATCAAGATCTCCTAATATGTATGAGGAAACTATGGGGGTCTCCTAATGAGCATGAGTAGAAACATCACATGGACAATATTGACAACATCCAAAACAATGCATATTTGGTTCAATGTGATCATGGCATGACATATTGGATGCATTGCGCAAATCATGTAAGGGAAGCATGACAATATCATCACATGAAAAACAAAAGCCAATGACCATCATCTCGTCATCTATGCCATAAGTGCAAATAGGATTTATTTTAATGGGGCATGCATAGTTACTATGTTGAGATTGTAGGGATGCAATATGGGAGATCTCACTCATAGCATATGACAAGTTCAATGGAGTGTCAAACATGAAGTGATCAATAGAATTTTCACATGATATCCTATGAAGCATAGCATCACAACTGGGCAACTCAACATGCTCATCATCATATTCATCATAAATAGGTAAGTCAAGGCATGAACAAGTTTCACTAGCATGAAGCATGGTAATAGGTGGGTCATCATCATGGGAGCAATCACTGTCAAGAGCGTCCACTAGTGGGACAAGAGAAGCACCATCACCTATGTTACCTTTGGAGTGTCGTTCATGTGTTGTAGGTGAGGTGTTGAAGATCGTCTCGTTGTCATCTTCATCTTGATGGAACCATGTGGGGGGTGCATCATCGTCCATCATGGCCATCGTCGTCTCATTAGGAGGTATGGACTCATCAATGGTAGGCGTGTCGTCATGTAGGAGGCCTAGCACCAAAGGAGAAAACACACAAGGAGTGGAGGGTAATTCGTTAGAAATCATAGTGGCCTCACATGCCGTGTAAACTACCTCACTCACTACGTGTTGTGGCTCACTCACTCCCTCAAGGATGCTCTCACTCAGATGGTTGGTGGAGTCAATCAAATGGCGCTCAACCTCACATAGGATGTGTGGCATGCTCTCATGTGTGGGGCTAGTGGTGGTCACACTCATCCTCTCATAGGAAATGCTCTCAATGTCCCGTATGGTGGAGTCACTCGTGTCACTCATGTGGTGGTGGCTCTCCTCACATGACAAATGGGGCATCTCGACATATGTGGGTGTCGGAGAGATGTAGGTGCAAATGTCTCCATGCTCAACTCCTATCGCCGTGGTCGAAGGGGATGGCCCTTGCTCGACCTTCTTGTCACCGTCTTGGTGTAGGAGGCCCATATGATGTGGCACCTCATAGCTCGTCTCCATGACCGAAGGGAGTTTCCCATGCTCGGCCATCTTCCTTGAGGGGCTTCCGAAGATGGAAGTTTCACCCTCGCTCGTAGGTGGTCGCCTTGGACTTGATGAAGTCGATGTAGGCGTACTCGTGGGAAGTAGGAGAAGATGCCGTACGTCCGAAGGCGAAGATGCCTTGAGAACACTTGGCGAAGATGCCGAAGTGGTTGATGTAGCCGTAGCGCCGTCTTGGTGGTGGTCGTCTCGCGGTCTTCTTTTGTGCTCTTGAAGCTTGGACTTGGCGTGAAGTAGGTCTTGTTGGGACTTGTGCATTTGTGCTTGTGGAGCATCTTCATGATGATGATGTCGTTGCGTGCTTGAGCTCGTAGTAGATGTCGTTCGTCGTCGTCGTGCACATGTTGCTTGGAGGTGACTTGGCCTTCATGACGATGTTGGTCGTGAACGTGATGATGATCGCCATGTAGATGTGGACGAGGATGATTTGCACTTGCATCGTTTCGGCGCTCCGAAGACTTCTGGCTTGAATGTCGTCGTCTTGAGGATGATGAAGTGGAAGAAGACTTGATCAAGGCCCGAATCTCTTCCATCCTCGCATCTTGCTCCTCATTTTGTGCGGCAAGCTTGTTGTCGATGTAGTCCCTTTTCCTTGCTTCGGAGTGGAAAATGTCGATGGAGAAGTTCTCAATGCGCTCTTGCAATCTTGATTGTGCGCCTTGCATTTGTCGTAGTTCGAAGATGGACCTTTTGGTGATGTAGTTGTTCACGCCGTCGTTGTTGTCGTAGACCGGAGAGGGAATGCCTTGCCTATCCATCACAAGACTCGAGCAAATATGAGTGGGAGAAAGAGAAGAACGTATACCAATGTACCTTGACCGATGTTGACAATGAATCAAGTTCACTCAAATGCGGACAATGAAATAGCACTATTGGTACCAATCCTTGTCGATTCTCACACAAACACAAGTAAGGTGATAGAGGCAAAGGTGTCCCGTCTTTCGATGAGATGGTGGATTTCGCTTTGGTGGAAGTCGACTTTGACGATCGACTCTGACGTGCGAGGGCGTCGCTACTTAGCAATCGCTAAACCAACTCCGAGAGGTTATTGACCCGCCGAGCACGATCAACTGGCCACGAGTGTCATTTCTTGCGAGCAAACGAAGAACAAGCAAGAAATGAGATTGCAATATGGATATTGCGAATATAAGATGAAAGCTTTATTGATCAAGGTGGGGTTACGTGGCGTCCTTTATCAGTCGTTGAACACAAGCGAAATCTGCGAAGTTGCAGCTATGGCGAACTTTTAATCTAAACAAAACCCAAAGTCTAAACGTTGCCCTAAGGGCTGTATATATGGAGGAAGAGGGGTGAATTTCGTGGCCCTTGGTGGAGGGTCGAAACTAACCCTATCTCTTGTTTCCCCACACATACGGACTCTAAAATAGCCTATACTTATGTATTTCGAAATTACATGGGCTGGCCCAATAATAAGGTGACGAGCACCTAGAATAGCCTCTGGACGAAATTTATGTAGTGGCATCTTGTATATTTCGTCCAAGGCTTCATGCACTCATTATGGTGGCTTCAAAGTCCTGAAATCATCACTTGTAACTCCGTTCTTGTCCCCTTATGCATGCCATCATCTCCATGCTTGTTCTTGCTCCAATGTTCATCCTTCTCCAAGCTAGGCCCTTTATTTGTAAGCAAAAGAAATGTATCCAATTTAGGCAGCATCATATTCTCATGAACATTAGAATCATTACCAAGAAAGCGAAAGTACCAGTAATTTAGTTGGTGTCTTGTGAGCTCTAGTAATTGGTCCAATATGTATAGCAGCGGGGGCTGTGGGTGTAACAATGGTATTGATGTCCTCATCATCCTCCCTTCTTGAAATGAAGTCGTCCTCGATGAAGTTCATCTTCCTCACCCAAATATGGCTTCAAATCTGCAATGTTAAAGTGGGACTAACCCCAAAATCTGCGGGCAGCTCAAGTTTATATGCATTATCATTTACTTTCTCCAACACCTTAAAGGCACCAGCAGCACGTGGCATTAGCTTTGATTTGCAAATCAGAAATCTATCCTTACATAAAAGTAACCAAACAAGATCTCCGGTGCAAACACAACATGTTTTCTACCCTTATCTCCGACAAGTTTATATTTAGCATTCATACGCTCAATGTTTTCCTTAGTTAACTCTTGCATTTTAAAATCAATTCAGCACGTTCTTTAGCATCAAAATTAACCTTCTCCGAAGATGGAAGAGGCAACAAATCAATAGGTGCACGAGGTAGGAAACCATACACAACTTCAAAAGGGCACATCTTAGTAGTAGAATGCAATGAGCGATTATAAGCAAATTCAATATGAGGCAAGCATTTCTCCCACATTTTCTTATTATTCTTTAGAACAGCCCTAAGCATAGTAGACAATGTTCTATTGACTACTTCAGTTTGTCCATCGGTTTGGGGTGACAAGTAGTACTAAAAGCAGTTTAGTCCCCAACTTAGCCCATAAACATCTCCAAAAGTGGCTAAGAAATTTAGTATCACGATCTGAAACAATAGTATTTGGCACACCATACAAGTGAATAATTTCACGAAAGAACAAATCAGCAACATTGACAAGATCATCGCTTTTATGACATGGTATAAAGTGTGCCATTTTCGAGAATCTATCCACGACAACAAATATGCTATCCTCCCTTCTTTGTTCTAGGTAAACCTAAAACAAAGTCCATAGATATATCCTCCCAAGGAACACTAGGTACAGAGCAAAGGCATATATAAACCATGAGGATTGAGTCGTGACTTAGCTTTTTGACATGTAGTGCAACGAGCAATAAAGCGCTCAACATCCGTCTCATCTTTGGCCAAAAGAAATGTGTAGCAAGTCGTCCTCCGTCTTCTTCACGCCAAAGTGTCCCATTAGTCGCGTCCATGCGCCCTGCAACAACAAAAGATGAATGGAGCTAGCTGGAATGCATAGCTTGTTAGCACGAACACAAATCCATCATTAACAACAAACTTGTTCCATGTTCTTCCTTCTTTACAATTCTGCAATACATCTTTAAAATCAACATCATGCACATATTGATCTTTGATGGTCTCCAAACCAAATATTTTGAAGTCAAGTTGTGAAAGCATAGTATAGCGACGAGACAATGCATCAAGAATAACATTTTCTTTACCCTTCTTGTGTTTAATGACATAAGGGAAAGTCTCAATGAATTCAACCCATTTAGCATGTCTACGATTCAGTTTAGCTTGACTTTTAATATGTTTCAAAGATTCATGATCAGAATGTATAACAAATTCTTTGGGCCATAAATAATGTTGCCATGTTTCTAAAGTCCGAACAAGAGCATATAATTCTTTATCATAAGTAGAATAATTCAGACTAGGCCCACTCAATTTTTCAGAAAAGTATGCAACAGGTTTGCCATATTCTAATAACACACCTCCTAATCCAATTCCACTAGCATCACATTCAAGCTCAAAAGTCTTATTAAAATCAGGAAGTTGGAGTAAAGGAGCATGTGTCAACTTATCTTTCAATACCGTGAAGGCTTCTTCCTGTGCGGTACCCCAAACAAAAGGCACATCCTTCTTTGTAAGCTCATTGAGAGGTGCAGCAATGGTGCTGAAATCTCTCACAAAACGCCTATAGAATCCAGCGAGGCCAAGAAAACTCCTCACTTGTGTGACCGTTTTGGGCTGCGTCCAACTCTCAGTAGCTTCAATCTTGGCTTTATCAACTTCAATTCCATGTGGAGTAACAACATAACCAAGAAAAGACACTCGGTCGGTGCAAAAGGTGCACTTCCCAAGGTTACCAAACAAACGTGCATCACGTAGAGCAATAAAAATAGCACGTAAATGTTCCAAATGTTCCTCAAAAGATCTGCTATAAATCAATATGTCATCAAAGTAAACTACCACAAATCGTCCAATGAAAGCACGTAAAACTTCGTTCATTAATCTCATGAAAGTACTAGGTGCATTAGTTAACCTAAAAGGCATGACTAACCACTCATATAACCCAAACCTAGTTTTAAATGCTGTTTTCCATTCATCCCCCAATTTCATACGAATTTGATGGTATCCACTACGCAAATCAACTTTGGAGAATATTATAGAGCCAATCAATTCATCAAGCATATCATCTAGCCTAGGAATAGGATGACGATAACGAATAGTAATATTATTAATGCCTCTACAATCAACACACATACATGACGTACCATCCTTTTTCGGCACTAGAATAATAGGAACAGCACAAGGACTAAGGGATTCGCGTATATAACCTTTGTCGAGCAGCTCTTGTACCTGACGCATAATCTCCTTCGTCTCCTCTGGATTGGTATGGTATGGCGCACGGTTTGGCAGTGAAGCACCGGGAATTAAGTCAATCTGATGCTCAATCCCTCGAATAGGCGGTAATCACGGTGGCACGTCTTGTGGAAAGACGTCAGCGAACTCCTGCAAAATGTTAGTGATAGCAGGAGGCAAAGAGGAAGGAACGTCCTCGAATGAAAGTAATGCCTCTTTGCATACAAAAGCATAGCAAACAGATTTGCTAAAATCTAGCTCATCAATATCAGATTTAGTGGCAAGTAAACATGCACTTTTCAATTTAATTTCAGAAACAACACTAGATGGTTTACTATTAGGCTTCATATGTTGCTCAAATTCTTTTGCCACAATCTGATTTTCACTCTTATTTTTCTCCTGTTTTGCTTTATTAGCTCTATTAATATCATCTTTCAAAATGGACTTAGGAGTCATAGGAAGCAAAGTAATATTTTTATCCTTATGAACAAGAGTATCTTGATTGTTTCTACCATGGTGTATGAATTTTTATCAAATTGCCATGGTCGACCAAGTAATAAGGAACATGCTTGCATAGGTACCACATCACAATCAACATAATCAGCATATGTAGAGATACTAAAATGCACACGAACAGTACGTGTTACCTTAACCTTGCCGCTGTTGTTGAACCATTGGATGTAGTAAGGATGTGGATGTGGTCTTGTGGTGAGAGATAGCTTCTCCACCATCTCCATGCTAGCCAAGTGATAGAGGCAAAGGTGTCCCGTCTTTCGATGAGATGGTGGATTTCGCTTTGGTGGAAGTCGACTATTACGATCCGACTCTACGCGGCGAGGACGCCGCGCCTATAGCAATCGCTAAACCAACTCCGAGAGGTTATTGACCACGCCGAGCACGATCAACGACCACGAGGTCTATTTCTGCGAGCAAGCGAAGAACAAGCAAGAAGCTGAGATTGCAATCTGGATATTGCGAATAAAAGATGAAAGCTTTATTGATCAAGGTGGGGTTCTGTGGCGCCTTTGTGCAGTCGTTGAACACAAAACGGCACGTGAAGTTGCAGCTATGGCGAACTTTAATCTAAACAAAACCCAAAGTCTAAGCGGTGCCCTAAGGGCTGTATATATGGAGGAAGAGGGGTGAATTTCGTGGCCCTTGGTGGAGGGGTCCAAACTAACCCTATCTCTTGTTTCCCCACACATACGGACTCTAAAATAGCCTATACTAATATATTTCGAAATTACATGGGCCTGGCCCAATAATAAGGTGACGCACACCTAGAATAGCCTCTGGACGAAATTTATGAAGTGGCATCTTGTATATTTCGTCCAAGGCTTCATGCACTCATTATGGTGGCTCCAAAGTCTGAAATCATCACTTGTAACTCCATTCTTGTCCCCTTATGCATGCCATCATCTCCATGCTTGTTCTTGCTCCAATGTTCATCCTTCTCCAAGCTAGGCCCTTCATTTGTAAGCAAAACAAATGTATCCAATTTAGGCGACATCATATTCTCATGAACATTAGAATCATTACCAAGAAAGCGAAAGTACGGTAATTTAGTTGGCGTCTTGTGAGCTCTAGTAATTGGTCCGGTATGTATAGCAGCGGGGGATGTGGGTGTAACAATGGTATTGATGTCCTCATCATCCTCCCTTCTTGAAATGAAGTCGTCCTCGACGGAAGTTCATCTTCCTCACCCAAATATGGCTACAAATCTGCAATGTTAAAAGTGGGACTAACCCCAAAATCTGCAGCAGCTCAAGTTTATATGCATTATCATTTACTTTCTCCAACACCTTAAAGGGACCAGAAAGACGTGGCATTAGCTTTGATTTGCACAAATCAGAAATCTATCCTTACGCAAATGTAACCAAACAAGATCTCGGTGCAAACACAACATGTTTTCTACCCTTATCTCCAAAGCAAGTTTATATTTAGCATTAATACGCTCAATGTTTTCCTTAGTTAACTCATGCATTTTAAAATCAATTCAGCACGTTCTTTAGCATCAAAATTAACCTTCTCCAAGATGGAAGAGGCAACAAATCAATAGGTGCACGAGGTAGGAAACCTTACACAACTTCAAAAGGGCACATCTTAGTAGTAGAATGCAATGAACGATTATAAGCAAATTCAATATGAGGCAAGCATTCCTCCCACATTTTCTTATTTTTCTTTAGAACAGCCCTAAGCATAGTAGACAATGTTCTATTGACTACTTCAGTTTGTCCATCAGTTTGGGGGTGACAAGTAGTACTAAAAAGCAGTTTAGTCCCCAACTTAGCCCATAAACATCTCCAAAAGTGGCTAAGAAATTTAGTACCACGATCTGAAACAATAGTATTTGGCACACCATGCAAGCGAATAATTTCATGAAAGAACAAATCAGCAACATTAACAGCATCATCGCTTTTATGACATGGTATAAAGTGTGCCATTTTCGAGAATCTATCCACGACAACAAATATGCTATCCCTCCCCTTCTTTGTTCTAGGTAAACCTAAAAGAAAGTCCATAGATATATCCTCCCAAGGAACACTAGGTACGAGCAAAGGCATATATAAACCATGAGGATTGAGTCGTGACTTAGCTTTTTGACATGTAGTGCAATGAGCAATAAAACGCTCAACATCCGTCTCATCTTTGGCCAAAAGAAATGTGTAGCAAATCGTCCTCCGTCTTCTTCACGCCAAAGTGTCCCATTAGTCCTCCTCCATCGCCTCCTGCAACAACAAAAGACTAACGGAGCTAGCTGGAATGCATAGCTTGTTAGCACGGAACACAAATCCATCATTAACAACAAACTTGTTCCATGTTCTTCCTTCTTTACAATTCTGCAATACATCTTTAAAATCAGCATCATGCACATATTGATCTTTGATGGTCTCCAAACCAAATATTTTGAAGTCAAGTTGTGAAAGCATATTATAGCGATTTAGACAATGCATCAAGCAATAACATTTTCTTTACCCTTCTTGTGTTTAATGACATAAGGAAAGTCTCAATGAATTCAACCCATTTAGCATGTCTATGATTCAGTTTAGCTTGACTTTTAATATGTTTCAAAGATTCATGATCAGAATGTATAAAAAATTCTTTGGGCCATAAAAAATGTTGCCATGTTTCTAAAGTCCGAACAAGAGCATATAATTCTTTATCATAAGTAGAGTAATTCAGACTAGGCCCACTCAATTTTTCAGAAAAGTATGCAACAGGTTTGCCATCTTGTAATAACACACCTCCTAATCCAATTCCACTAGCATCACATTCAAGCTCAAAAGTCTTATTAAAATCAGGAAGTTGGAGTAAAGGAGCATGTGTCAACTTAGCTTTCAATACCGTGAAGGCTTCTTCTGTGCGGTACCCCAAACAAAAGGCACATCCTTCTTTGTAAGCTCGTTGAGAGGTGCAGCAATGGTGCTGAAATCTCTCACAAAACGCCTATAGAAACCAGCGAGGCCAAGGAAACTCCTCACTTGTGTGACCGTTTTGGGCTGCGGCCAACTCTCAATAGCTTCAATCTTGGCTTTATCTACTTCAATTCCTGTGGAGTAACAACATAGCCAAGAAAAGATACTCGGTCGGTGCAAAAGGTGGCACTTCCCAAGGTTACCAACAAACGTGCATCACGTAGAGCAATAAAAATAGCACGTAAATGTTCCAAATGTTCCTCCAAAGATCTGCTATAAATCAATATGTCATCAAAGTAAACTACCACAAATCGTCCAATGAAAGCACGTAAAACTTCGTTCATTAATCTCATGGAAGTACTAGGTGCATTAGTTAACCCAAAAGGCATGACTAACCACTCATATAATCCAAACTTAGTTTTAAATGCTGTTTTCCATTCATCTCCCAATTTCATACGAATTTGATGGTATCCACTACGCAAATCAACTTTGGAGAATATTGTAGAGCCACTCAATTCATCAAGCATATCATCTAGCCTAGGAATAGGGTGACGATAACGAATAGTAATATTATTAATGCCTCTACAATCAACACACATACGTGACGTTCCATCCTTTTTCGGCACTAGAATAATAGGAACAGCACAAGGACTAAGGGATTCGCGTATATAACCTTTGTCGAGCAGTTCCTGTACTTGACGCATAATCTCCTTCGTCTCCTCTGGATTGGTACGGTATGGTGCACGGTTGGGTAATGATGCACCGGGAATTAAGTCAATTTGATGCTCAATCCCTCGAATAGGTGGTAATCCCGGTGGCACGTCTTGTGGAAAGACGTCGTGAACTCTGCAAAATGTTAGTGACAAATAGGGGCAAGGAGGAAGGCACGTCTTGAATGAGAATAATGCTCTTTGCACACAAAAGCATAGCAAATAGATTTGCTAAAATCTAGCTCATCAATATCAGATTTGGTGGCAAGTAAACATGCACTTTTCAATTTAATTTCAGAAGCAACAGTAGATGGTTTATTATTAGGCTTCATGTGTTGCTCAAATTCTTTTGCCACAATCTGATTTTCACTCTTATTTTTCTCCTGTTTTGCTTTATTAGCTCTATTAATATCATCTTTCAAAATGGACTGTGGAGTCATAGGAAGCAAAGTAATATTTTTATCCTTATGAACAAGAGTATCTTGATTGTTTCTACCATGGTGTACGGAATTTTATCAAATTGCCATGGTCTACCAAGTAACAAGGAACATGCTTGCATAGGTACCACATCACAATCAACATAATCAGCATATGTAGAGATACTAAAATGCACACGAACAGTACATGTTACCTTAACCTTGCATTGTTGTTGAACCATTGGATGTAGTAAGGATGTGGATGTGGTCTTGTGGTGAGAGATAGCTTCTCCACCATCTCCATGCTAGCCAAGTTGTTGCAGCTCCCTCCATCTATGATGGCCTTGAATAGAACGTTCCTTCACAACTCCTTTGTATGGAACAAATTATGCCTCTGATTTTGCTCAACTTGTGTAACCTGCACACTCAAAACACGTTGAGCAACTAAACATTCATACTGTCAAGATCTTCAGCAGCCATGTATTGTGTCTCATGATCGAGAATCATCTCCACCGTGTTCCTCATGTGTAATAAGAGCCAAAGTCTCCTCATCATAGTCACTAGCGGACTCATACCACTACTAGGAAAAAGCCTTCTAATGGCGCACCGGTTTTGCCTACTAATGGCGCACTACCGGTGCGCCATTAGCATCACGCCACTAGAATTCTTTTCTAATGGCGCTTTTGTGGTGCGCCATTAGAATCTGAGATTCTAATGGCGCACGCTAGTCGCGCCATTAGTATTCAGATACTAATGGCGCACCACATAGGAGTCGCCATTAGTAACAATTTTTTTCAAATTTTTTTGCAGGATTTTTTTAATTTTTTTCAAAATTTCTAATTTTTTTGTTTTTTCTTAATCTCAGTCACTATGGCTTAATCTCGAGTCAATATGCTTAATCTCGGGTCAAATCGCACTCCATAGTCAAACTTCCCGAAAGGTCACCCATCCCTCTCACTACTCCACTGAGCACGCTTAACTTCCGGGTTCTATTCTCCTCGTTTCCAAGTCTCGCACTTGTTGTTTTTCCGACAATAGTAAGATGTCAATCCTATTAACCTCGTGAATTTAGCTTGAGCATGTCTTGACACATTTCCTATTTGAGTTTGAAACTATTGTTCTAAAAATTAGTAATGATAATATTTCTTGAATAATTAGTTCGCATACAGTTTGAGAGTTGACCATAGTTAGACCAGGTTTGACCATAGTTTGACTAGATTT
The DNA here is from genome assembly GCA_021437245.1 of Aegilops speltoides. Classification (NCBI taxonomy): domain Eukaryota; kingdom Viridiplantae; phylum Streptophyta; class Magnoliopsida; order Poales; family Poaceae; genus Aegilops; species Aegilops speltoides. Next base: position 21,758 of record JAHHZJ010002425.1, read on the forward strand.
GACCAAAATTCAAAAAACTAAAATAATTATTTATTAACACCTGAATAATTAGTTTGACCATAGTTTGACTAGATTTAACAAAAACTAAAAAACTAATTTTTTTTGAATTTTTGCCTCGGATCTTAAAAGCCCGTAACTTTTTTTTCTGTTAGGCTTTTGAGGATTTTAAAATGTTTAACGGGTTCCCCAGTTAAATTCGGATGTAACTTTTCGAGTAGATGCTTTTTTTCATATATAAAACTTTTTCATCGAGTTCAGTATGCAAAAGTTATGGCCATTTTACAAATTTCAGAGAGATTTTGCAAATAAAGTCGAAATTCATATTTGTAAAGTTTCCCAACAACTAGACCACATATCACATGGAAAACTTATTTTCTTTTATTTTTTGACATTTTTATCATTTTTTTAATTTTTTAAAACTGAAAAGGCGGTCCACGGGGGTGTGCATTCGGTGGAAGTCAGGCGAACAACTAATGGCGCACTGTCGGGTGGTGCGCCATTAGTAGTTAAACTAGTAATGGCGCACCACAACGGCGGCGCCATTACTAACAAAAATTTTATAAATTTTTTATAATTTTTTACTTCTTTTTCAAAACTTCTAATGGCATACGGTGGGTGTGGTGCGCCATTACTAGTTAAAACTAGTAATGGCGCACCATACCCATGGTGCGCCATTAGAAGTTTTGAAAAATAAAAAAATTTTACTAATGGCGCAACGTGGGCTATGGTGCGCCATTAGTATTTGAAACTAATGGCGTGCCAACACATGGTGCGCCATTAGTATATAGAGCAATGGCGCACCACATGTCAGTGCGCCATTAGAATCAATCCTATCTATAGCCCTTTTCCTAGTAGTGTACCCACCATCCTCAAGAGCAATCATCACATCGCTGAGATTTGCATTCTCTCATAAAATGTCCTCTTCCTTACAACGATGACAAATAATATCACTTGTGTGCCTGTTGACGCCATGGAAGAAGAAGAGCTCAGTGCAGTGCGGCTAGGCAGTGTGCTCTTGGCGAGATAGAGGTGGTTGTGCTCGCTTTCTTGTATCACGGTTGGAGGTGGCACCAAGGAGGTGATGGTGCGGTGGAAGTAGATGATGCCGTGGTGTCCATGATGAAGGTCGACTGCGAGAAAAGTTAGTGCGGCGCCAATGCACGCCGATCTCAAGACTTCACGTTCACTTTACAAGCAAGATGGAATAAACGAAGTGATATTATTATAATCCTTATAGTCTAGAATGGTCGAATCTCTCTATTTAATCCACCGAAAGCGTGCAAGCATAGCTTCATTCTCCTCAACAATACCACATCTAATCAAGCCGCTTTGTAATTCCCGATAATATTCTTCTCTGAATTTTTTCCTTGTCTTAAGCGCTGCAATTTTTGAAGTAATTCACGTTGATAATATGGTGGAACCCAACGAGTACACATAGCAGTTTTCAAAGCAGCCCAAGTAGGCGGAACATGATATAATCTACAATGTTCGAGACCACCAAACACATGCAAAGCTAGTTAAAGCACAAACAAAGGCGAGAACACGTCTCTCCTCGGGATATTGTAAACATGTAAATCGTTGTTCAGTTTCTAACTCCCAAGTAAGATATATATCAGGAACATATCTACCCTCAAATGGTGGAATATTCAATTTCAGTTTAGGGAGATGGTCATGATCTAAATACTGAGGGGAGCCCTAATATTGCCATTATTTGCATGTGGACGACACGGTGGTTGTGGTTTGGTGGTTGCACGTGGAGTTCGATGTTGATCAACCTCATCCTCATAATCGCCCACATACTCATCATCCTCCTCGGTACCACCAAAGCAGCGATGCTTGAGGAGCCAAAGAAGCACCAACAGCGATGAGCAGCGGCACCAGAATTTTGTCTGGCTCAATAGGAACACGCCGAGCTCGCCCATACTAATTCGGAAGGGGCGAGTTGTTGTCGTTGTAGGTGCGATATGTGCAGCCGGCGGTGGTTGTGGAAAACGCAGCGAGCAATTCATCAAACTTGCTATCAAGCTTTGTTTCAAACGTCTTCTCAATGCCATCTATCTTCTCCATGGCCTCGTCAAATCTGTTTAGCACGTCTTTTGTCCGATCATCATTTGTGAAACTTATCATGTAGCTGTTTGTTCGTCAGTTCTCCCAATCAGATCTCATCGACTTGTGATCCTGCCATGGTTAGCAGACAATAGAAACACACAAGAATATGATCCTCTGACTACTAGGAAGTGGTGGTGGTGGTGTGGTGGGCGGTCACAAACCGTCAAGCAAATCTCAAATTCTTACCGGTTCTTACAAAGCGGCGGTGATCGGCAACCGTTGTAGTCAACACTCTCAAAGCTTGGATATAGCGATTACCAAGGAGAATCAAATGCACGACGTAGATGTATGTGGAGCTGGGAAGGCTTATAATATGGTAGCAAAAAAAAGGTCAAGAATAATCAATTGAGAGATGCAAAGTTGAATAAACGCTCAACGAGCAGTCTTGTCTTGGTCCTAGGCTAGACCGTGCTAGAGACGCGAGCCTAGTACACTAACGAGAATCACGGTGCTGACGTAAACAAGGGAAAAGCACACACGGAAAAAAAATTTCGCTCCTCTTTTTTTTTGCGCTTTTTTTTATGCTCTTTTTTTTTTGAAAAATCACTATAATGGCGAGTGTCTCAAAACTCTTCCCAAGTCAAACCGACGGGATGGGCACGAAATTTTTCGCCCAATTTTTTTTTATTGCGGACCCAAAAGCTGAAGCGGGTCAAAAAACTTTCTATAACGGGACTGTCTCAATACGCTTAGAAACACCTAAAAATAGGATAGCCGAATTTTTTTGTCCCGTGCGTTTTGGAAAATTTTGGGCCTAAGCGGAGGGTGGTTTCGGACTATTTCTGCGATCAACTCGACCACGCCGAGCACGCCGAACACGATCAACTCCGACCACGAGGGTCTATTTCTGCGAGCAAGCGAAGAACAAGCAAGAAAGCGAGATTGCAATCTGGATATTGCGAATATAAGATGAAAGCTTTATTGATCAAGGTGGGGTTCTGTGGACGCCTTTGTGCGGTCGTTGAACACAAAGCGAAACGTGAAGTTGCAGCTATGGCGAACTTTTAATCTAAACAAAACCCAAAGTCTAAACGGTGCCCTAAGGGCTGTATATATGGAGGAAGAGGGGTGAATTTCGTGGCCCTTGGTGGAGGGGTCGAAACTAACCCTATCTCTTGTTTCCCCACATACGGACTCTAAAAGTAGCCTATACTTATGTATTTCGAAATTACATTGGCTGGCCCAATAATAAGGTGACGTGACACCTAGAATAGCCTCTGGACGAAATTTATGAAGTGGCATCTTGTATATTTCGTCCAAGGCTTCATGCACTCATTATGGTGGCTTCAATGTCCTGAAATCATCACTTGTAACTCCGTTCTTGTCCCCCTTGCGCATGCCATCATCTCCATGCTTGTTCTTGCTCCAATGTTCATCCTTCTCCAAGCTAGGCCGTTCATTTGTAAGCAAAAGAAATGTATCCAATTTAGGCAGCATCATATTCTCATGAACATTAGAATCATTACCAAGAAACGAAAGAACCTGGTAATTTAGTTGGCGTGCGCGAGCTCTAGTAATTGGTCCAGTATGTATAGCATCAGGGGCTGTGGGTGTAACAATGGTATTGATGTCCTCATCATAAGGCTTATAGTTGAGCTCGGTGAGGATAGTGGCACAAAAATTTAATGCAAAATGTTAGCAAGAGTCAATAATGTTGAAAAAGATTCACAAATTCGCAAGTGTTGCACAACTCATGGACCAATAGCAAAGAATGGCACACGGAAACACATAAACGGATAGATAAATGGGGTCGTGCAACCAAGGAGTGAGCACAAAATGTGGAATCCACGGAAAACGCTCGTGTTGCACAACTCATGAGAAACGCTAGCACGATTGCTCAATAGGCGGATACGACACTTGTGCACAACCTATAGATGCAAGATGGGCAAACTTTCTATCCCAAGTATGCTATGTATGTATGGTTCCCAATGTTTCTCTCAAGCATGATATCATATGATGTAGATTTTGGTATGGCTGTTATGTGCAATGGGGTATGATGCTATGGCACTTGCTCACGAGCTCTTTGCTCTCTTTTTGCTTAAAAGCTTTTTCTCTTTGTTTTTTTTCTCTGGCCACTTTTGCACAATGCACAAACCAAGATAGCAATTGTGTATATGCAGGAACAAACTTGAGGCACAATGGATGATATGATACCAATATGATATGGTATGTATGCAATGGAAGGTATGGACCACTAATGTGCACAAGTAACGTTGCCGGCAATACTCAAATGGCTAGTCTCGATAGGTAAGTGACGCAAAATGGGCTAGGGGTTAACAATGCAATTGCAAGGGAATATACAAAGGTGTCGTCGAGGCTACCGTCCTTTGCGATGATGAGTAGCGGTGTTCTTGGTGTAGATACCAAGATGATGGAGACTCGTCCCTAAGTAGCCGAAACACCTTAGGAAACGAAAAAACCGCAAACTCAAAATCTCAAATGACGAATTTCAAATAGTGGTAGCGGAAAGCAGTGGTGGTGTTGCACTAGGCAATGCGGAAGTGGAATGATGGATATACACGAGTCGGAGTTGAAGTTGCCGTCCCTAAGTAGGCGAAACACCTTAGGAGACACAAGCCACAACTCAAACAAAATTGGGTTAAGTTGGGGTGGAATTGTATGGTGGGTAAGGTTATGCGGAAGTGGTGGTGGTGGTTGATGAAGAAGCAATTGTCCCTAAGTAGCCGAAACACCTTAGGAGACTCAAATCACTACTCAAGCAACCACATATGCAATGGGGAACAAAATGGGTTAGGTTGCGGAAGTCGGTGGTGGTAATGCGGATGATATGGTGGAGGGCCTAGGCAAACTTGCCAAATTTCAGAAAATATGATGGAGTCAAATGATGTTGGTGGTATTTTTGTGGGATGGGGCATGTCAAGAGCTTCAAAACGAGCTAAAGAACGTCAAAATCGGACTCCGGATGAATTAGTTATGGCCGAAACAAGAATTCAGCCGAGTCGATGTCGAGAGTTACCGGACATCCGGGAGTAGGTCCGGATGATCCGGGTTCGTCAACCGGATTTACGTGCGTGTGGGGCGACGGACATCCGGAGATGGTCCACTGATCCGGTGGATCCGGATGATCGGGAGCTCTTCCGGATGATCCGGGCAGGTCAAACTGCTCGGGTTTTGCTCGTGGAGATGAATTTTTGGGCGGAATTTGGGGATTTTGGGGTCAAAATTGTCGAGATTTCATGGATGGAAGGTGGGGAAACTTGGGGAGATGCTATATCCACTTGAAACCAAGCAAATCCACGGATCAAAATCAACAAAACATCATCAAACCAACAAATCACAAAAAAAATTGGGGCTATTTTTGGTGGGGATTTTCAGATTTAGGACGAAAACAACAAAATCAAGCTAGAAAACACGGGGTAGGGGCTCCAAAAACGTGATCAACCTGGCTCATGATACCATATGATGTAGGGTGGAACCCTATAAAGTCGATCTTTCACGTTTGGAGTGGATCCTACGGGGGGAATCACGAAGAACACGCGGAAGCACAAGGGAAAACACGGGAAAACGAGAGAGAATCACTCAACCAACAAGGAATCGATCACACAAGTGCTAGATCACCACACACATAAGAGATCCACAAGATACAAAGTCAACTAAGGTAAGGATACGAAGGAACCGTTCATCTCCAAGAGGAGGCCTTGATGTTCTTCCCTAGATAGGGGTCTTGAATCCGCTTGTAGATCTTCTCCGAAGAGGTCCTGAGCTCCGAGGAGAAGTAACCGAGTGGATGAGCAAAGGCTCTCACACAAATATGAGCTAATCCAATGCTAAGTCTCAAAGTGAGGAGAGTCTATTTATAGACTTGGGGGCAAAGGGGTACATGGGCTCAGTCCAACACGCGCACACAGGCGCTGGCCGGATGATCCGGACGGGGTCCCGGATGATCCGGCGTCGAAGTCCGGATGATCCGGACGGAGTCTTGATGATCCGGCTTCGCGCAAGCTTTCGGTGTCTTGGCGCATTTACGGACGATCCGGACGGAGTCCGGATGATCCATTTGGTCCGGATGATCCGGACGGCGATCCGGATGTCCGCCTTTCTCCAAAGACCTGGCAGTCTTCTTCTTCCTCTCCTCTTCCATGCTTGGCCTCGATCCTTTGATTCTCCATGGTCATCTTGGTTGTACCTGAGTGTATGCAAGGTCCATGCATGAGGTAGTAGCCGTGTCTCATATGCGGAAAGTGACGGTTCGAAGAGTAGTGAATTCACCTTGTGTCCAATGGCGCATAGTTGAGGTCTCATCTTATGTATCCTTGGGGCTTGGAGAGTATCGGAGTGTACATGGGGATGAACGTGGGATGCTCCGCATCACAAGTGGATGAGCAAAGGCTCTCACACAAATATGAGCTAATCCAATGCTAACCCTCAAAAGGGGGAGGAGAAGGTCTATTTATAGTGCTAAGCCACGAAGGGGTAAGTGAGGGGCGAAGGGGTACACGGGCCTCGGCCCAAGTCATCTGTGAGAAAAGGCGGATGATCCGGACGGGGTCCGGATGATCCGGGCGTCGATGGTCCGGATGATCCGGATGGAGTCCGGATGATCCGGCCGGTGGAAGCCTTGGTGTCTTGGCGTGATTACTCGGACGATCGGGAGGGTCCGGATGATCCGGCTGAGTTCGGATGATCCGGACGGTGGTCGGATGTCCGCACTGCTCCAGCAGCCGCTCTGTCTTCTTCTTCCTTCTCCTCTTCCATGCTTGGCCTTGATCCTTGGATTCTCCATGGTCATCTTGGTTGTACTGAGTGTATGCAAGGTCCATGCATGAGGCAGTAGCCGTGTCTCATATGCGGAAAGTGACGGTTCGAAGAGGAGTGAATTCACCTTGTGTCCAATGGCGTATGTTCGAGGTCTCGTCATATGTCCTCTTGGGGCTTGGAGAGTAGTCGGAGTGTACATGGGGATGAACGTGGGATGCTCCGCATCATATCCCCCCCTTGGGAAAGATCCGACCTCGGATCGTGATGCTCATCACCATGGAAACAGGTGTTGTGGACGGACTTGTAGTGGGACGTAGGTGAAGGCCTTGCGCAATCCAAGTACTCCAAGGTGTCTCCGGTATGTGGTACATGCAAAATGAGCAAACACAAAGTACACTTGGAAATACAATGGTTAGTGCACACAAAGTGTCCATCAATTAAGTGTGAGTCCGTGCTTAGGGATAGTGCGTGACAAAGCGCATGAAGCTTATCAAGATGATATAGAATGATATGCAAAGAATTCATGGGATAATTAGCATGGTGCACAAAGCGACAAATTCTACCATTGTGCAAAATGATGTCATAATGGGATGGTGCATCAAAAGCATGAACATGGCAATGGATGCTCAATATGTATATGTTATCATGCAATTGATGGTGGGCAATATGATCATGATGTATGAATATGCCATCAAGGAAGATCACAACAAATTGGCTAAGGAAATGCACAAGCTCATATATCATGGATGACATGGAAATAGATGTAACAAGACAAGCACAATGTGAGTCAATCCATGCATGGGGTGCCAACTTGTGGTGAGTATGATATGTCCATCGAGCATGACATGCGTGAGCACAATCAACAAATATGGAGGTGTTGGTGTACCAATGCTCGATATCGAGGCATGAGTGGAATTCCGAAGGTGCATCCCATAAGTGCGAGCGCTCCTCAATGTGAAGGTCCATGTAGCCAATCTCCAATGTCGCTCCTCCGGTCGCGAGATGTATCATGTAGACAACAAGAAGGAAACAACAATGAAAGAGTGACCCATCCAATATGCAAACTTGAGGATGGCTCAAAGGGAAGGAGTTCACCTTTAGTAGATTCTCGCAAATGTTGGTGTTGCACATCGTGTATGCCTTCGCATGACCATGTTGTCGCATAACGGTGTCGCCTTGTGAAACCTCCAAAATGAAAGGACATGACAAACACTCGGAAAAACAAATGAGGTTAGCGGAAATGCAAAACCTATCATTCGAGTGGTAAGATACCCAACAAGTGTATGCATCGTGCTCATCATAAGAAAGTACAAGGGAGCGTGTCATAGTATGGAGGCATATGATGCAAGAACAACCAAGTGCAATAGTGATGTAGGGTGGAACCCTATAGCGTCGATCTTTCACGTTGGAGCGGGATCCCTCGAAGAACGCGATGAACACAGGGAAGAACGGGGAGAAATCACAAGGGGAAACACTCAAGAACAAGTCCAAATCACACATCCACTAGACAATCAAACACACAAGATCCACAAGGTACATGAACAACAAAGGGAAAGATACAAGGTAAGGTTCATCTCCAAGAGGAGGTCTTGATGATATCCTAGATGGATCTTCCCACAAGGGGGTCTTGATGATATCCCGCGGGATCTTCTCCTAGATGGAGGTCTTGGCCTCCAATGGAGTAGTGGTCTCTCTCTCTCAAGAGTAGAGATAGGTAGGAGCAAAGCTCACCGAAGAATGAGCTATCACTTTGCTAACCCTAGAAAGGAGGTGGAGGAGGTCTATTTATAGTCTAGTGGGCGAAGGGGTAAGTGAGGGGCGAATGGGTACATGGGCCCACGGCCGGCGTTACTGCAGCAAGGCCCGGATGATTCGGATGGGGGTCCGGATGATCCGGTCGTCGTCCGGATGATCCGGGAGGTGGCCCGGATGATCCGGCTTAAGGAGAAACCTTCGGGTATCCTCAGCGCGGTTATCCGGATGATCCGGAGGGGGACCCAGATGATCCGGCTAGGTCCGGATGATCCGGACGGCGGTACGGATGTCCGGGCTAGCTTCAGCCGCTGCTCCATCTTCTTCTCCTTTCTTCTGTCTTCTCTTCCATGCTTCCCTCGCGGATGGTGTAGACCTACACTTGCGCTCGCACTCCTCCTCGACATCCGTGATGTTCCGACAATACCTATGCATGCACACGTAAGGAGTGTCAAGTAGTATACCATCCTCGAGAGTGTCAAGTGAGCACGTGTAAAGGAGATGATTCACCTTTGTGTATGTGAAGTAGATGTCGCACGTGTCACTTGCCAAATGGACTCTTGACATGGTGATGTCCATAGGATGCTCCGCATCATCCCCTCCCCCTTGGGAAAGATCCGACCTCGGATCGAAAACCAAATCACCATGGGATAGAGATGGCGTTGCCGTGTAGAAGTGGTCGATCACCAAGTTCTTGTGATCTTGAAGTTCCAAATGGGCACTCTCCAATGTCGCACCGTCTTGTAATTCCTTCAAAAGTAGCAAAGATAACAAGCTCTTGGAAAAACAAATGTGGTTGTCGTAAGAGCAAAACCAAGCATTCAAGAGGTGATTCACCCAACAAGTGTTGTCATCAAGCATAGCATATGGTTTGACAAAGAAGTGTGTCGTGACATTTGGACATATAAATTGAGCACAATCAAGTACATCATGGAAACAAGCATGTAAATGGGAGGTCAAGATGCAAATATATGTGATAAGTGAACAAGCATCTACCTCAAGGTCATAGCAAGCATGCATAAAGAGCTCAATGAACGGTCTATGGTAGGCATAAGAGTCATTCACAACACCAAATATAGTGAAATGTCTAAACACATGGGGCAAGTGCAAGACAATCCAAGCATAACGTGCATAGGGTGTAGTGAAGATATCGTGGCACTCAACACAATGGAAAGAGCAATTGTTCATCATGTTTGAGGCAATCAAGTCAAACATGTGACAAGCAAAGGGACATGGCATATGTGAAGAAATGGTATTGGTGCAACCAACCATATGATAGTAGCAAGTAGTCCACGAATTGGATGTAACACACAAGGCATATATATCATGATGCATGGGAATGTGATAATGGCAAGTCAAAGCAAGATCTCTAGCAAGTGCGCAATCAAGTGGTCCAAGATGACCAATAAGTCTCACGGTGCAAGCAACACAAGTAGTATTATCCGCAATATCCATGCTCAAGAAAGATGTCACCTTGAAGGCATGTCCTTGTGCATTCTTCACAATGCCGAAGCGGAAGCAAGCGCGGTGTAGAAGCGAGTCGTGGTAGAATGTATGAGGCTCGCTCTCAAGAGCTCGAATGGTCAACTCACGTGAAGTGGAAGTCGAAACAAAGTCCAAGTATCCTACACATGCACACAACAAAACAAAGAACGTATGCACATGGTAGACAAACACATCATCCATCATGATGGTTCGCTTCTCATGCACATAACCATTAGAAGCACAAGTGCATGAATAATATGATGCAACAATGGCTATATTCATGGCACTAGGTATATGGTGCAAAGAAGTAAGACAAGCATGCTTCACAAGAATTATGTCAAAATCTCCAAATATATGCGAGAATGCTATGGGGGCAATCTCATGAGCAAGAAGAGAATCATTGTTGCACTCAGCACATGGCAAATCATCTAGCATGAGAGAGGCAACACATGGAGATATATGACACGAAGCAATATGAATCATGTGCAAAGCATATAGATGGTTGTCATCAACCGCATGAAGTGAGCACTTATAACACAAGAGACAATGATCAAGATATATCATGTGAGAGGCATGAGCATATATGTCATCAACCCAAGAAAGCAAGTAGTGGAACATGGGTGATGCAATATAGCGAGCATTCATAGCTATCAAATCAAGCAAGCTAGTAGTGCGAAGATGCAACATACTAGGAGGAATCATGGCAAACATGTCATTGGTGCAAATACTAGGCATGAATAATTCACAAGTCACAGCACAAGCATGAAAGCAAGATATGAGTACAATATCATGAATGTATTGGCGAGAGGCCATATGTGAATAGCAATGGGTCATCATGACTCTCCCAACACAACAAGCATCAATAGAATGGGGCACATGATAAACATGGCAAAAGCAACAAGGATCTCCACCAAGCATGCAAATACACATAGTAATATCATAATGGAGAATCATGGGTAGATGCAAACAAGGGTCACAATTGCATGGCAAATGCATAGAAGCAAGCATAGCATGCAAAGTGGACACGGTAAAATGAGCATAATGTGAGAAGTGGTAAATGTCCCATAGCCGTGTGAGAGCCAAGTAGAGGAGTTGCTTGGCGTAGTCCTTGCTTGTGAAGGAGCAGTGGTAAGGATAGTCCACGGGATCCCAAATCGTCATTGCTCTCAAGAGCTCGTTGTGTCAACTCGTGGGATTGCGAAGTTGACAAGTATTCATGGGTACCTACACAAAAGAGACACAAACGAAAGAAATTGTGTGTGTGGTAAATGTACACATCATCCATCATGATGTGTATGTGCACGTGTGAGTTAGCACAAGATAAGCATCGCTCAAAGAAATTTGATGCATGGTATAAGAACATGTCATCCATCATGAAAGAATAGTTATTATGTATGACACGATGGGGACACAAATTGAGCAAACAAGCATATGGCACCTCAAAAGCATGTTTACTCATGGGGAGCATATGGTGCACACAAGTATTGGGATCATGCAACGGATGGGATGGGTCAAAATCTCCTAAAATTTATGAGGAAACTATGGGGGTCTCCTCATGAGCAATATCGGAAACATCATATGGAGAAAATGGACAACATCCAAAACAATTCATATCCGAAGCTAGGTAGTCATGGTATGGCATATGAGATAAATGATGCAAAGGGAGCATATCAATATCATCACAAGAGATACAAATGCCAATAACCATGGGCTTGTCATCTAAGCCATATGTGCAAATTGGGTTTATGATAGAGGCAAAGGTGTCCCGTCTTTCGATGAGATGGTGGATTTCGCTTTGGTGGAAGTCGACTTTGACGATCCGACTCTGACGTCACGAGGGCGTCGCGCCTTAGCAATCGCTAAACCAACTCCGAGAGGTTATTGACCCGCGCGAACACGATCAACGACCACGAAGGTCTATTTCTGCGAGCAAACGAAGAACAAGCAAGCTGAGATTGCAATCTGGATATTGCGAATATAAGATGAAAGCTTTATTGATCAAGGTGGGGTTACTGGCGCCTTTATGCAGTCGTTGAACACAAGCGAAATGCAGCGAAGTTGCAGCTATGGCGAACTTTTAATCTAAACAAAACCCAAGTCTAAGCGGTGCCCTAAGGGCTGTATATATGGAGGAAGAGGGGTGAATTTCGTGGCCCTTGGTGGAGGGTCGAAACTAACCCTATCTCTTGTTTCCCCACACATACGGACTCTAAAATAGCCTATACTAATGTATTTCGAAATTACATGGGCCTGGCCCAATAATAAGGTGACGACACCTAGAATAGCCTATGGACGAATATTATGAAGTGGCATCTTGTATATTTCGTCCAAGGCTTCATGCACTCCTTATGGTGGCTTCAAAGTCCTGAAATCATCACTTGTAACTCCGTTCTTGATCCCCTTGCGCATGCCATCAACTCCATGTGTGTTCTTGCTCCAATGTTCATCCTTCTCCAAGCTAGGCCCTTCATTTGTAAGCAAAACAAATGTATCCAATTTAAGCGACATCATATTCTCATGAACATTAGAATCATTACCAAGAAAGCGAAAGTACACAGTAATTTAGTTGGCGTCTTGTGAGCTCTAGTAATTGGTCCGGTATGTATAGCAAGCAGGGGCTGTGGGTGTAACAATGGTATTGATGTCCTCATCATCCTCCCTTCTTGAAATGAAGTCGTCCTCGACGGAAGTTCATCTTCCTCACCCAAATATGGCTTCAAATCTGCAATGTTAAAAGTGGGACTAACCCCAAAATCTGCAGGCAGCTCAAGTTTATATGCATTATCATTTACTTTCTCCAACACCTTAAAGGGACCAGCAGCACGTGGCATTAGCTTTGATTTGCGCAAATCAGAAATCTATCCTTACGCAAATGTAACCAAACAAGATCTCCGGTGCAAACACAACATGTTTTCTACCCTTATCTCCAGCAAGTTTATATTTAGCATTCATACGCTCAATGTTTTCCTTAGTTAACTCATGCATTTTAAAATCAATTCAGCACGTTCTTTAGCATCAAAATTAACCTTCTCCGAAGATGGAAGAAGCAACAAATCAATAGGTGCACGAGGTAGGAAACCATACACAATTTCAAAAGGGCACATCTTAGTAGTAGAATGCAATGAGCGATTATAAGCAAATTCAATATGAGGCAAGCATTCTTCCCACATTTTCTTATTATTCTTCAAAACAGCCCTAAGCATAGTAGACAATGTTCTATTGACTACTTCAGTTTATCCATCGGTTTGGGGTGACAAGTAGTACTAAAAGCAGTTTAGTCCCCAACTTAGCCCATAAACATCTCCAAAAGTGGCTAAGAAATTTAGTATCACGATCTGAAACAATAGTATTTGGCACACCATGCAAGCGAATAATTTCACGAAAGAACAAATCAGCAACATTAACAGACATCATCGCTTTTATGACATGGTATAAAGTGTGCCATTTTAGAGAATCTATCCACGACAACAAATATGCTATCCTCCTTCTTTGTTCGAGGTAAACCTAAAACAAAGTCCATAGATATATCCTCCCAAGGAACACTAGAGTACGAGCAAAGGCATATATAAACCATGAGGATTGAGTCGTGACTTAGCTTTTTGACATGTAGTGCAGTGAGCAACAAAAGCGCTCAACATCCGTCTCATCTTTGGCCAAAAGAAATGTGTAGCAAGTCGTCCTCCGTCTTCTTCACGCCAAAGTGTCCCATTAGTCCTCCTCCATCGCCTCCTGCAACAACAAAAGACGAACGGAGCTAGCTGGAATGCATAGCTTGTTAGCACGAACACAAATCCATCATTAACGACAAACTTGTTCCATGTTCTTCCTTCTTTACAATTCTGCAATACATCTTTAAAATCAGCATCATGCACATATTGATCTTTGATGGTCTCCAAACCAAATATTTTGAAGTCAAGTTGTGAAAGCATAGTATAGCGACGAGACAATGCATCAGCAATAACATTTTCTTTACCCTTCTTGTGTTTAATGACATAAGGAAAGTCTCAATGAATTCAACCCATTTAGCATGTCTACGATTCAGTTTAGCTTGACTTTTAATATGTTTCAAAGATTCATGATCAGAATGTATAACAAATTCTTTGGGCCATAAATAATGTTGCCATGTTTCTAAAGTCCGAACAAGAGCATATAATTCTTTATCATAAGTAGAGTAATTCAGACTAGGCCCTCAATTTTTGAGAAAAGTATGCAACAGGTTTGCCATCTTGTAATAACACACCTCTAATCCAATTCCACTAGCATCACATTCAAGCTCAAAAGTCTTATTAAAATCAGGAAGTTGGAGTAAAGGGCATGTGTCAACTTATCTTTCAATACCGTGAAGGCTTCTTCTGTGCGGTACCCCAAACAAAAGGCACATCCTTCTTTGTAAGCTCATTGAGAGGTGCAGCAATGGTGCTGAAATCTCTCACAAACGCCTATAGAAACCAGTGAGGCCAAGGAAACTCCTCACTTGTGTGACCGTTTTGGGCTGCGGCCAACTCTCAATAGCTTCAATCTTGGCTTTATCAACTTCAATTCCTGTGGAGTAACAACATAGCCAAGAAAAGATACTCGGTCGGTGCAAAAGGTGCACTTCCCAAGGTTACCAAACAAGCGTGCATCACGTAGAGCATTAAAAACAACACGTAAATGTTCCAAATGTTCTTCCAAAGATTTGCTATAAATCAGTATATCATCAAAATAGACTACCACAAATCGTCCAATGAAAGCACGTAAAACTTCGTTCATTAATCTCATGAAAGTACTAGGTGCATTAGTTAACCCAAAAGGCATGACTAACCACTCATATAATCCAAACTTAGTTTTAAATGCTGTTTTCCATTCATCTCCCAATTTCATACGAATTTGATGGTATCCACTCATAAATCAACTTTGGAGAATATTGTAGAACCACTCAATTCATCAAGCATATCATCTAGCCTAGGAATAGGGTGACGATAACGAATAGTAATATTACTAATTCCTCTACAATCAACACACATACGTGATGTACCATCCTTTTCGGCACTAGAATAATAGGAACAGCACAAGGACTAAGGGATTCGCGTATATAACCTTTGTCGAGCAGCTCCTGTACTTGACGCATAATCTCCTTTGTCTCCTCTGGATTGAGTGCGGTATGGTGCGGTTGGGTAATGATGCACAGGAATTAAGTCAATTTGATGCTCAATCCCTCGAATAGGTGGTAATCCGGTGGCACGTCTTGTGGAAAAGCGTCGTGAACTCTGCAAAATGTTAGTGACAGCGAGGGGGCAAAGAGGAAAACACGTCCTCGAATGAAAATAATGCCTCTTTGCACACAAAAGCATAGCAAACAGATTTGCTAAAATCTAGCTCATCAATATCAGATTTAGTGGCAAGTAAACATGCACTTTTCAATTTAATTTGAAACAACACTAGATGGTTTATTATTAGGCTTCATATGTTGCTCAAATTCTTTTGCCACAATCTGATTTTCACTCTTATTTTCTCCTGTTTTGCTTTATTAGCTCTATTAATATCATCTTTCAAAATGGACTCGGGAGTCATAGGAAGCAAAGTAATATTTTATCCTTATGAACAAGAGTATCTTGATTGTTTCTACCATGGTGTCTGATTTTTATCAAATTGCCATGGTCTACCAAGTAATAAGGAACATGCTTGCATAGGTACCACATCACAATCAACATAATCAGCATATGTAGAGATACTAAAATGCACACGAGCAGTCGTGTTACCTTAACCTTGCCGCTGTTGTTGAACCATTGGATGTAGTAAGGATGTGGATGTGGTCTTGTGGTGAGAGATAGCTTCTCCACCATCTCCATGCTAGCCAAGTTGTTGCAGCTCCCTCCATCTATGATGGCCTTGAATAGAACGTTCCTTCACAACTCCTTTGTATGGAACAAATTATGCCTCTGATTTTGCTCAGCTTGTGTAACCTGCACACTCAAAACACGTTGAGCAACTAAACATTCATACTGTCGGCATCTTGACAGCCATGTATTGTGTCTCATGATCGAATCATCTCCACCGTGTTCCTCATGTGTAATAAGAGCCAAAGTCTCCTCATCATAGTCACTAGCGGACTCATACCCACCATCCTCGGTAGCAATCATCACACGCTGAGATTTGCATTCTCTCATAAAATGTCCTCTTCCCTTACAATGACGACAAATAATATCACTTGTGTGCCTGTTGGCGCCATGGAAGAAGAACTCTTTGCAGGCCCAGTGAGGTGTGCTCTTGGCGAGATAGTGGTGGTTGTGCTGCTTTCTTGTATCACGGTTGGAGGTGGCTTTGAAGGAGGTGATGGTGTAGTGGAAGTAGATGATGCGTGGTGTCCATGATGAAGGTCGACCTGCGAGAAAAGTTAGTGCGCGCCAATGCACATCGATCCTGCACTTCACGTTCAGCTTTACAAGCAAGATGGAATAAGCGAGTGATATTATTATAATCCTTATAGTCTAGAATGGTGCGAATCTCTCTATTTAATCCACCCGAAAGCGTGCAAGCATAGCTTCATTCTCCTCAACAATACCACATCTAATCAAGCGGTTTGTAATTCACGATAATATTCTTCTACAAATTTTTCCTTGTCTTAAGCGCTGCAATTTTGAAGTAATTCACGTTGATAATATGGTGGAACCAATGATACGCATAGCAGTTTTCAAAGCAGCCCAAGTAGCTGGAACAGGATATAATCTACAATGTTAGGACCACCAAACACATGCAAAGCTAGTGAAAGCACAAACAGCAGCGAGAACACGTCTCTCCTCGGGATATTGTAAACATGTAAATCGTTGTTCAGTTTCTAACTCCCAAGTAAGATATATATCAGGAACATATCTACCCTCAAATGGTGGAATATTCAATTTCAGTTTAGGGAGATGGTCATGATCTCGTACTGAGGGGAGCCCTAATATTGCCATTATTTGCATGTGGGCGACACTGGTGGTTGTGGTGCTGGTGGTTGCACGTAGTTCGATGTTGATCAACCTCATCCTCATAATCGTCCACATACTCATCATCCTCCTCGGTACCACCAGCAGCGATGGCAGGAGCCAAAGCACCAACAATGATGTGGCGGCACCAGAATTTTGTCACTGGCTCAATAGGAACACTGTTGAGCTCGTCCATCTTGATTCGGAAGGGCGTAGTTGTTGTCGTTCGAGAGGTGCGATAGGTGCAGCCGGCGGTGGTTGTGGAAAGCAGCGAGCAATTCATCAAACTTGCTATCAAGCTTTGTTTCAAACGTCTTCTCAATGCCATCTATCTTCTCCATGGCCTCATCAAATCTGTTTAGCACATCTTGCACTGTCCAATCATCATTTCTTTGAAACTTATCATGTAGCTGTTTGTTCGTCGAGTTCTCCCAATCAGTCTCATCGACTTGTGATCCTGCCATGGTTAGCAGCAATAGAAACACACAAGAATATGATCCTCTGAGACTACTAGGAAGTGGTGGTGGTGGTGTGGTGGGCAGTCACAAATCCGTCAAGCAAATCTCAAATTCTTACAGTTCTTACCCGGCGGTGGTGATCGGAACCGTTGTAGTCAAAACTCTCAAAGCTTGGATATAGCGATTACCAAGGAGAATCAAGCGCAGCGTAGATGTATGTGGAGCTGGGAAGGCTTATAATATGGTAGCAAAAAGGTCAGCAATAATCAATTGAGAGATGCAAAGTTGAATAAGCGCTCAGCAGCAGATCTTGTCTGGTCCTAGGCTGAACCGTGCTAGAGGCGAGCCTAGAACACTAACAAAATCACGGCTGCTGCGTAAACAAGGGAGGAGCACACTCTGAATTTTTTCTCTTTTTTTCCTTTTTTTGCACTTTTTTCCTCTTTTTTTTTGCTCATAACAAAATTTTTTGGAAAAAGTCTACAAATGGTCTAAAAACTACCTAGCCGAATTTTCGGACTTATTTTTTTTTTTGAAATTGGAACTATTTTTCTTCTGCGGATGGCTTGGAAGTTAGGGGAGTCCTTCTTTGTCACGCGTTTCGGATATCGCGTGATCTGGAAATCGAGAACAATGCAACAATTCTTGGACTCGGACTAGGATTGGTGGCGGAGATGAATCTGGTGGAACTTCGGATGGTGGCGGAGATGAATCTGGTGGAACTTCGGATGGTGGCGGATATATGTTGCGGTGGACTCGGATGGGCGTGATGGCGGCGGATATGTGGTGGCGTATATGGATTCGGATTGGCGGTGAATATGTGGTGGTGGTATATGGCAGCGGCGGCGTGACAACTTATGACCAGAACTCGAAACTCTAAAAGACTAGACGCTAAGACCAGCAACTTGACACGACGATGCAACCACAAATTCAACAAAGCAAATCTGAAAAAGATTATGCAAAGGCTCAGATTGGTTGGACGGGATGAACTAACCCTATTTTTTTGGCTTTTAAGTGGACTATAGGTATGAAGAACAGACTCGATCTAAACTACGAAAAGCTGTAAAATCTCACCGAGCAACACGGAAATCTGATACCACTTGATAGAGGCAAAGGTGTCCGTCTTTCGATGAGATGGTGGATTTCGCTTTGGTGGAAATCGACTTTGACGATCCGACTCTGACGTGCGAGGGCGTCGCGCCTTATGCAATCGCTAAACCAACTCCGAGAGGTTATTGACCACGCGAACACGATCAACGACCACGAAGGTCTATTTCCTGCGAGCAAACGAAGAACAAGCAAGAAAGCTGAGATTGCAATCTGGATATTGCGAATATAAGATGAAAGCTTTATTGATCAAGGTGGGGTTACTGTGGCGCCTTTATGCAGTCGTTGAACACAAGCGAAATGCGAAGTTGCAGCTATGGCGAACTTTTAATCTAAACAAAACCCAAGTCTAAGCGGTGCCCTAAGGGCTGTATATATGGAGGAAGAGGGGTGAATTTCGTGGCCCTTGGTGGAGGGTCGAAACTAACCCTATCTCTTGTTTCCCCACACATCTGGACTCTAAAATAGCCTATACTAATGTATTTCGAAATTACATGGGCCTGGCCCAATAATAAGGTGGCGTGACACCTAGAATAGCCTATGGACGAATATTATGAAGTGGCATCTTGTATATTTCGTCCAAGGCTTCATGCACTCCTTATGGTGGCTTCAAAGTCTGAAATCATCACTTGTAACTCCGTTCTTGATCCCCTTGCATGCCATCAACTCCATGTGTGTTCTTGCTCCAATGTTCATCCTTCTCCAAGCTAGGCCCTTCATTTGTAAGCAAAACAAATGTATCCAATTTAAGCGACATCATATTCTCATGAACATTAGAATCATTACCAAGAAAGCGAAAGTACCTGGTAATTTAGTTGGCGTGCGCGAGCTCTAGTAATTGGTCCAGTATGTATAGCAGCAGGGGCTGTGGGTGTAACAATGGTATTGATGTCCTCATCAGTTTATTTTAATGGCATATGCATAGTCACTATGAAGAGATTGCAAATAAGACATATGGTTGATCTCATGCATAGCATATGACAAGTCAAGCGGATTATCAAACATGATGTGACCTAAAGAATTGTCACAAGAAATCATATGTAACATGGCATCACAACTAATAGACTCCACAAGAGAATCATCATACTCATCATAAATGGGCAAATCATCGCATGGGGAAATCATACTAGCATGAAGCATGGCAATAGGTGGATCTACATCATGCAAGCAATCAATGTCAAGAATGTCCACTAGTGGGACTAGAGCATCACCTTCACCTATGTTACCTTTGTCATTCCACTCAAGTGGTGTAGGTGAGGTGGGAAAGACCAAATGGTGGTCATCATCATCATCTTGATGGAACCATGTGGGCGGTGCATCATAATCCACCATGGCCATCGTCTTGTCCAAAGGGAGGACAAAGTCATCTTGGATCAGCGCGTCATCATAAATGGGACCTAGCACCAAACGAGAAGACACAATAGAGGTAGAGGTCAAGTTGTTAGAAATGCAAATGGCCTCACGAGACCTATCAACTATCTCACTCTCTCTATGTGGTGGTTCACTCACTCCCTCAAAATAGGTGCACTCAAACTCACGTATGTTGGAGTCACTCATCTCACTCAAGTGGTGGGGTTGTGGCTCTCCTCACATGGGGTGTGGCAACTCATCATATATGGGGCTAGTGGTGAAGTCACTCTCACTCTCAATATGGTGGCACAAGTCACTCAAGTCATCATACGTCGCCGTGGTCGAAGGAAGATCCCATGCTCAACCATCTCGTCGTGTCGCCGTGGATGAAGGCGAAGATGGCACATCATCACTCTCCTCCATGACCGAAGGAAAATCCCATGCTCGATCATCTCGTCACCGTAAATGCGTAGATGAAGGCGAAGATGGCACATCATCACTCTCGCCTCCAAAGATGGAAGCATCATCCTTGCTCGCCACCTTGTCGCTTGCCTCCAAAGCTTGGTCCTTGAGGGTCTCCGTGAGTCGTGCTAAATCGCCCACCGTCTTGAAAAAGAGTTAAAGTAGACTCGGCACCATCAATGCCACGAGAGAGGATGGCGGTGAAGTCAAACTTGGGAGCATCGTCTTGGAGCTCGTCGGGCTTGGACATCTTGGTGGTACTAGCCTCATGCTTGTCGTGAGAGCTTGGTCGCATGTGAAGTTTGCTTGGGGTGGAGAAGCCTTGGCCTTCATGAGTTCTTGTTCCGCCTTGAGAGCACCAATGTAGTAGTCGTCGATGGACTTGTAGTTCTCGAGGAAGATGGTCTTGGAGATGTCGTTGTGCAATCCCATCATGAAGTGGAACTTCATCGAAATGGGGTCGTGCACGCCGGCTCGTCGCAAGGCAATCATCATCTCCTTGAAGTACTTGTCGATGGACTTGGATCCTTGGGTGGTGTTCTCCAATTGGCGTCGAAGTTGTTCCGTGTAGGTTGTTCTCAAAGATGAGGAAGATCGCTTGTAGGACTTGATGAGGGCTTTGATCTCCTCCATTTTAGCTTGCATCTTGGTGTCGGAGTTGTTGTTCATGGCATCGAACGGAGATGGTAGCTCGTAAGCGTGGCGTTGTTGTTGTAGACCGAAGATGAAATGCCTTGCCTATCCATCACAAGACTCGAGTAGAGGTGAGTAGGAAATGAGATAAACAATACCAAGTTACCTTTTCCCAAAGTTGAGGATGTATCCGTGTCACTCAATGTGAGATGAAAGAATAGTGGAATTGGTACGGACTTGTTCACTCACACCTATCAAGTAAAGCTTATGGTAGAGCTCGGTGAGGATAGTGGCACAAAATTTGATGCAAAATGTTAGCAAGAGTCAATAATGTTGAAAAAGATTCACAAATTCGCAAGTGAAACAAGTAGACCAATAGCAAATGGTACACGGAAACACACACACGGATAGATAAATGGGGTCGTGCAACCAAGGAATGAGCACAAATGTGGAGTCCACGAGAGACGCTCGTGTTGCACAACTCAAGAGAGCGCTATACGATTGCTCAATCGGCGGATCGACACTTGTGCACAACCTATAAGATGCAAAATGGATAAATTTCTATCCCAAGTATGCTATGTATGTATGGTTCCCGGTGTTTCTCTCAAGCATGATATCATATGATGTAGATTTTGGTATGGCTCTTATGTGCAATGGGGTATGAAGCTATGGCACTTGCTCACGAGCTCTTTGCTCTCTTTTTGCTTAAAAGCTTTTTCTCTTTTTTTTTCTATGGCCACTTTTGCACAATGCACAAACCAATATAGCAATTGTGTATATACGGGAACAAACTTGAGGCACGATGGATGATATAATACCAAGATGATATGGTATGTATGCAATGGATGGTGGATCACTAATGTGCACAAATAGCGTTGCGGCAATACTAAAATGGCTAGTCTCGATAGGCAAGTAGCATAAAATGGGCTAGGGGTTAACAATGCAATTGCAAGGGAATATACAAAGGTGTCGTCGAGGTTACCGTCCTGCGATGATGAGTGGCGGTGTTCTTGGTGTAGATACCAAGATGATGGAGACTCGTCCCTAAGTAGCCGAAACACCTTAGGAAACGGAAAAACCGCAAACTCAAAATCTCAAATGACAAATGTCAAATGGTGGTAGCGGAAAGCGGTGGTGGTGTTGCACTAGGCAATGCGGAAGTGGTGGTGGTGGTGGTTGATGAAGAAGCAATTGTCCCTAAGTAGCCGAAACACCTCAGGAGACACAAGCCACAACCCAAACAAAATTGGGTTAAGTTGGGGTGGAAATGTATGGTGGGCACGTCTATGCGGAAGTGGTGGTGGTGGTTGATGAAGAAGCAATTGTCCCTAAGTAGCCGAAACACCTTAGGAGACTCTAGTCACAACTCAAACAACCACATATGCAATGGGGAACAAAATGGGTTAGGTTGCGGAAGTCGGTGGTGGTAATGTGGATGATATGGTGGAGGGCCTAGGCAAACTTGTCAAATTTCAGAAAATATGATGGAGTCAAATGATGTTGGTGGTACTTTTGTGGGATGGGGGATGTCAATAGCTTCAAAACGAGCTAAAGAACGTCAAAATCGGACTCTGGATGAATTAGTTATGGCCGAAATAAGAATTCAGCCGAGTCAGTGTCAGGGTTACCCGGACATCCGGGAGTAGGTCCGGATGATCCGGGTTCGTCAACCGGATTTCTATCGTGTGGGGCGTCCGGACATCCGGGAGATGGTCTAGCTGATTCGGGTGGATCCGGATGATCCGGGAGCACTTCCGGATGATCCGGGCAGGTCAAACTGCTCGGGATTTCCTCTCGAGGACGAAGTTTTGGGCGGTAATGGATGATTTTCGGGGCAAAATTTGAGGGATTTCGTGGATGGAAGGTGGGGAAACTTGGGGGAAAGCTAGATCCACTTGAAACCAAGCAAATCCACGGATCAAAATCAACAAAACATCATCAAACCAACAAATCACAAAAAAAATTGGGGGTTATTTTTGGTGGGGATTTTTGGATTTAGGACGAAAACAACAAAATTAAGCTAGAAAAAGAGGGGTAGGGGCTCCAAAATCGTGATCAACGTGGCTCATGATACCATATGATGTAGGGTGGAACCCTGTAGCGTCGATCTTTCACGTTGGAGCGGGATCCCTCGAAGAACGCGATGAACACGGGGAAGAACGGGGAGAAATCACAAGGGGAAACACTCAAGAACAAGTCCAAATCACACATCCACTAGACAATCAAACACACAAGATCACAAGGTACATGAACAACAAAGGGAAAGATACAAGGTAAGGTTCATCTCCAAGAGGAGGTCTTGATGATATCCTAGATGGATCTTCCCACAAGGGGTCTTGATGATATCCATGGGATCTTCTCCTAGATGGAGGTCTTGGC
This sequence comes from Aegilops speltoides, assembly GCA_021437245.1. Taxonomy (NCBI): domain Eukaryota; kingdom Viridiplantae; phylum Streptophyta; class Magnoliopsida; order Poales; family Poaceae; genus Aegilops; species Aegilops speltoides. The sequence goes on from JAHHZJ010002425.1 coordinate 45,159, forward strand.
CTCCAATGGAGTAGTGGTCTCTCTCTCTCAAGAGTAGAGATAGGTAGGAGCAAAGCACACCTAAGAATGAGCTATCACTTTGCTAACCCTAGAAAGGAGGTGGAGGAGGTCTATTTATAATCTAGTGGGCGAAGGGGTAAGTGAGGGGGCGAATGGGTACATGGGCCTCGGCCCGAAGCGTTACTGCTTGAGCAAGGCCGGATGATCCGGATGGGGTCCGGATGATCCGGCCGTCGTCCGGATGATCCGGGAGGTGGCCGGATGATCGGCTTCGGGAGAACCCGGGTATCCTCGGTAGCAGTTATCCGGATGATCCGGGAGGGACCCGGATGATCCGCTGACGGATGATCCGGATGTCGGGCTAGCTTCAGCCGCCGCTCCATCTTCTTCTCCTTTCTTCCGTCTTCTCTTCCATGCTTCCCTCGCGGATGGTGTAGATGTACACTTGCGCTCGCACTCCTCCTCGACATCCGTGATGTTCCGACAATACCTATGCATGCACACGTAAGGAGTGTCAAGTAGTATACCATCCTCGAGAGTGTCAAGTGAGCACGTGTAAAGGAGATGATTCATGATGAGGACATGACTACCTTGGATAAGACCAAAAATATTGCATACATGCATAGTTGTCAGGTGATTTCTAGTGCAAACTATTCAATAATATATTTATGTTATCCAGAACAAAAATACTTCACATACTTTTGTGTTTTGTCTAATTGCAGGTTTGTGGGACATTTGTACAATCCACATATGAAGATAAGGGAAAAGGAGAAGTTTAGGTGCTATTCAAAAAGTCTTCTCACGTCACTTTTGGGCCAAGAGAAGATAGAGTCCAAGTCTCTCACGTTCGGATTCAGATTCGGACTGCTGCAGACATACCTGACTCAAAACGTCAACAACTTTTCATACGGACTCCGAATTGGGTGATTCTTTTTTGTTGGAAAGTAGATTTCATGCTCTTTCCAGCACAATTGGAATCACCTTAAAAACAAATCCGGAGCATTGAGTTGTGGACGAAACAATCTGACGTTGCACCAGAATCCGAGTCAAACTACAAGTCCAAAGGTGTTACGTCACCTCCACTTGGGCCCATTGGCCTTGTACGACCTAGGGTTAGTTTTAGGCTGCCTTGGGACGTTCTCCCACCTCCTTGGCCGTCACCCTTGCTCCTATATAAGTAGATTCATCTAGTAGCTTTTTGCTTGGGATTTGTTTAGTTAAAAGTTAGCCATTGCAACCGTGTACTTTGTTTGTGTCCAACGACCAGACCAAGACGCTTACGGATCCCCACCTTCATCAATACTTCATATATACTCGCAATATTCAGATTGCTTTTATCATATTCTTGCTTGTTCTTGATTGCTTGCAGGAATAGACCTTCGTGGTCGAGTTGATTGTGCTCTGGCGTGGTCAATAACCTCTCGGAGTTGGTTTAGCGATTGCTAAAGCAGCGTCGTTACGTTGTAGTCGGATCGTCAAAGTCATCTTCACCAAATCGATAGTTATCATCTCATCGAAAGATCGGGACACCCCGCCTCTATCAAGTGGTATCAGTTTTCAGGTTGCTCGGTGAGAATTTCCAGTTTTCCTAGATAGATTTATTTTATTACCTATTGTCCAAGAAAAAGCCACACAAAAAAGTTAGATCTATTCATCCTTTATCCAAGCCAGTCTGAACCTTTGCAATTTTCTATTCATTGCTTGCATAGTTGAATTATCGGTTGCATCATCGTGTCAGTTGCTGGTCTTAGTGTCTAGTTCCTTTAGAGTTTCGAGTTCTGTTCACATTAGTCACGCCGCCACTGCATCATTATCCCTTCCGCTGTCCACCATCCCATCCATTAAAGTTTCACCACGTGCTACGCGCTGTTCATTGTCATAATCATAGTTGAGGTCATTCACATCTTCGCTTGATCCAATCTGCATCTTATCTAGTTTGTCTTGGAAAGAGGGAGAAAAAAAAGAGAGAAAAAAAGGACAGAAAAAAAAAGAAAAAGAGAGAGAAGAAAAAGAAAAAAACAGAGTGAGAAAAAAAAAGAGAGAAGAAAAAAAAATCGGATCTATCTCAAATCAATCTCGTACCTGAATTCGGATTGGAATCTGTTTTGCGCACTGTTCAGTAAAACAGGTGTATCTTCCTCATATGAAGTCCGTTTTGGCTCTGTGAGTACTCAAATTGAAGCTAGAGACGAGCCGCATCTAAATAGTTGCAGAAGCTAGTTCAATATTTGACACCTCAAAATCGGCTTCTAAATAGGTCTTTTTGCCCTCTGAAGTTTGTGGACACAACTTGTTCCAATTTTTCAGGTCAGTTTTAAAATTCTTTGACTCCTCATATCAACTCGGAATTGAGTGATTCTTTTTGCATTGGAAAGCTTGAGTTAGTAGCATTATTTGAAAGAATTTATCATAAAATTGGCTCAAACTTTTCAAGAGGATAGTTGGAGAGAGAGTTGTTGTATATCACCTTGGTAGTTGTTTTCATCATTATCTTCACTACCATTGTGATCTTCACTTCTATCTTGCTGTCAAGAGCTACTTAGTATCCTTCATTGATGCAAGTTGTGCTACGCCGTGACCTCATTAGTGTTCTAGGCTCGCGTCTCTAGTCGGTCTAGCCTAGAACCAGCCTGATCCGTCGTTGGCGTTTATTCAACATTGCATCTCTGAATTGATTATTGCTAATCTTTTGCTACCATATATAGCCAACCCAGCTCCACATATTTCTACACGTGTATCGTCGTTCCCCAGCAATCGCTTTACACAATCTTGAGTTATTTGACATCGCTGGTTGCTGTCACCACCGCATGGTAAGAACTTGTAAGATATTGATATTTGCTTTCTTGTGAGCACTTTACAACCACATCCTAGTAGTTCATAGGATCATTATTCTGGAATTTTGTTTCTTGTTTCTACTAATCATGACAGGTTTTGGGGATCGAAGTTCTTGGACGATGGACACATCTTCACCATCACGAGTTGGGACAACACACACAACCACATGGCGAGTTATCTCTTTACCGTCATTTGAGGGTAGATTTAATCCTGCTATTTATCTAGCTTGGGAGCTTGAAGTAGAACAAGTTTTTAGTCAACATGTTTTTTACGAACTTGGCGAGTACTAGCTGCCACTAGAGCATTCTTGGTTTTGCTACATTTGGTGGAGTGTGCATTGTAAGAAAAACATTGATAACCAACCCACAACTTGGAAAGATTTGAAAGATGTAATGAGAAAACAGTTTTCCCTCCTTACTATAAATCGTGAATTGCTTCATAAATTTGAACAATTTAAACAAGGCAATAACACATTCATACTTACTACCAAGAGTTCAAATCTTATATGCATCATTGTGACATAGAAGAATCTGAGGATGATACAATGAATAGATTTTTGGTGGTTTGAACCATGATATTCAGAGCAAGATTTCAGTATATTCCTCGTTGCATTACGGTATGTATGTTCGTGCTTGTACCTTTGAGAGCGATTCTGAGGAGGATGCATTGGGTGACTACAACAACTACTATTCAGTTCATGCTCACCACCGTCGGTTGGTTCCTCCACCGTTGCACCTACTAGAAGCCCCACCTCGGATTGTGTAGCGACATCATCTCAAGAGAATGGTGCATTGTCTACGTGTGTACCTACATCAGCTCGTCTTTGCGACAAGGTAATGATAAAAGGTATTGATGATTTAACTTCACATGAGAATGATGCATCCCTAGTTAACTTGAATGCATCATGTGTTGAGTTACACAGTGATTTGAGCACAACACCTATTTTAGAGAATCTTGATCTTGTCATGAATCGTCATGTGATCAAACAACTGAAATACCAACAATTTTGAGTGCACCCATTGAATTAACTGTTGATGCAAAAGAATCAATGTTTAATCGTTTTGATATGACCTCTAATCTTGGTGATGATTACGTGTCGAATGACTCATTGCATGTTTGCTTATTTAAGCATATTGTAGCATGTAAATTTGATGCAAGTAAGGTTTATTCACCAATGTTGGGATGGTTTAATGATGAACATTGTCAATCTTTTGAAATAAATAAGAGCTTCACTTACATGTGCAAACTGAGTTGCAATATTTTCATGCCTTCTAGTTCTTGTGCTAATTTGTTGGCTTTAGATTTTATGAACTATGCAAGTTACTCATCTATTCATGTGTCATATATGCAAAAATCAAGGGAAGTAAAATGGATGGCGTATACATATACAATATGTACACCTTATCTCTTTTGTTAGCCACATTTCAGATTAAACAGCCGAGGGCGGCTTTGTTTTCAAGAAGGGAGGATGATGAGGACATGACTACCTTGGATAAGACCAAAATATTGCATACATGCATAGTTGTCGGTGATTTCTAGTGCAAACTATTCAATAATATATTTATGTTATCGAGAACAAAAATACTTCACATACTTTTGTGTTTTGTCTAATTGCAGGTGTGTGGGACATTTTACAATCCACATATGAAGATAAGGGAAAAGGAGAAGTTTAGGTGCTGTTCAAAAGTCTTCTCACGTCACTTTTGGGCCAGAGAAGATAGAGTCCAAGTCTCTCACGTTCGGATTCAGATTCGGACTGCAGACATACCTGACTCAAAACGTCAACAACTTTTCATACGGACTCCGAATTGGGTGATTCTTTTTTGTTGGCAAGTAGATTTCATGCTCTTTCCAGCACAATTGGAATCACCTTAAAAGCCGTCCGGAGCATTGAGTTGTGGACGAAACAATCTGACGCTGCACCAGAATCCGAGTCAAACTACAAGTCCAAAGGTGTTCGTCACCTCCACTTGGGCCCATTGGCCTTGTACGACCTAGGGTTAGTTTTAGGCTGCCTTGGGACGTTCTCCCACCTCCTTGGCCGTCACCTTGCTCCTATATAAGTAGATCCATCTAGTAGCTTTTTGCTTGGGATTTGTTTAGTTAAAGTTAGCCATTGCAACCGTGTACTTTGTTTGTGTCCAACGACTAGACCAAGACCGCTTACGGATCCCCACCTTCATCAATACTTCATATATACTCGCAATATTCAGATTGCTTTTATCATATTCTTGCTTGTTCTTGATTGCTTGCAGGAATAGACCTTCGTGGTCGAGTTGATTGTGCTCTGGCGTGGTCAATAACCTCTCGGAGTTGGTTTAGCGATTGCTAAGGCATAGCGTCGTGCTGCGTTTGTAGTCGGATCATCAAAGTCATCTTCACCAAATCGATAGTTATCATCTCATCGAAGATCGGGACACCCGCGCTATCAATTCACCTTTGTGTATGTGAAGTAGATGTCATGCGTGTCACTTGCCAAATGGACTCTTGACATGGTGATGTCCATAGGATGATCCGCATCAAATAGGCTCAATCAAACAAGCATGCATCACAAGTAAGGTGTCAAAGTCTCCAAGATCAATAAGCATAGTATGGTTGCACTCAATACAAGTGGATATGAAAGAGGCAACTAATGGACACAAGAGACGATGATCAAGATATATCATGTGAGAGGCATGAGCATACATGTCATCAACCCAAGAAAGCAAGTAATAGTGGAACATGGGTGATGCAACATAGCAAGCAATCATAGGGATCATGTCAAGCAAGCTAGTAGTGCGAAGATGCAACATACTAGAAGGAATCGTGGCAAGCATGTCATAGCAAAAGCATGAAAGCAAGATATGAGTAAAATGTCGTCAATGTATTGGCGAGAGACCATATGTAAATAGCAATGGGGCATCATGAATCTCCCAACACAACAAGCAGCAATAGCATGGGGCACATGATAAACATGGCAAAAGCAACAAGGATCTCCACCAAGCATGCAAATACACATAGAAGTAGCATAATGGTGAATCATGGGTAGATGCAAGCAAGGGTCACAATTGCATGGCAAAGGCATAGGAGCAAGCATAACATGCAAAGTGAACACAATAGTATGGGCATAAGGTGACAAGTGGTAAATAGCCCATAGCCATATGAGAGCCAAGTAAAAGGGATGTGCGTAGTCCTTGCGCGAAGGGAACAGTGGTAAGGATAGTCCACGAGATCCCAAGTCATCGTTGCTCTCAAGAGCTCGTTTCGTCAACTCTTGGGATTGAGAGGTTGACGAGTATACGTGAGTACCTACACAAAACAAAGACAAAGGAGAAATTGTGTGTGCGTGGTATATGTACACATCATCCATCATGATCTTGCGTGCATGTGTTTGTTAGCACAAAATAGCCAATGCTCAAATAAATGAGATCGTGATATAGAAACATGTCATCCATCATGAGAGGTTTGTTATTATGTATCGCATAATGGAGACTCAAATTGTGTAATGCATCATGAGAAATATCTAGAAATTGTTATTCATGGAATGCATAAGGTGCACATAATCGTGGAAATCATGCAAAGTATGGAATGCATCAAGATCTCCTAATATGTATGAGGACACTATGGGGGTCTCCTCATGAGCCTGAGTAGCGACATCACATGGAGAATATTGACAACATCCAAAACAATGCATATTCGGAACAACGTGATCATGGCATGTCGTAGTAGATGAATTGCACAAATCATGTAAAGGAAGCATGGCAATATCATCACATGAAAAACAAAAGCCAATGACCATCATCTCGTCATCTATGCCATAAGTGCAAATGGGATTGATTTTAATGGGGCATGCATAGTTACTATGTTGAGATTGTAGGGATGCAATATGGGAGATCTCACTCATAGCATATGACAAGTTCAATGGATTGTCAAACATGAAGTGACCAATAGAATTTCACATGATATCCTATGAAGCATAGCATCACAACTAAGCAACTCAACATGCTCATCATCATATTCATCATAAATAGGTAAGTCAAGGCATGAAGAAGTCTCACTAGCATGAAGCATGGTAATAGGTGGTTCATCATCATGGGAGCAATCATTGTCAAGAGCGTCCACTAGTGGGACAAGAGAAGCACCATCACCTATGTTACCATTGGAAGGTCGCTCATGTGTTGTAGGTGAGGTGTTGAAGATCATATCGTTGTCATCTTCATCTTTATGGAACCATGTGGGGGGTGCATCATCGTCCACCATGGCCATCATATTGTCCATTGGAGGGATGGACTCATCGAGGATAGGCGTGTCGTCATGTAGGAGACCTAGCACCAAAGAAGAAAACACACTAGGAGTAGAGGTTAAGTCGTTAGAAGTCATAGTGGCCTCACGTGCCGTGTCAACTACCTCACTCTCTAAGTGTTGTGGATCACTCACTCCCTCAAGGATGCTCTCGCTCATATGGTTGGTGGAGTCACTCAAATGGCGCTCAACCTCACATAGGACGTGTGGCATGCTCTCATGTGTGGGGCTAGTGGTGGTCACACTCATCCTCTCAAAGGAAATGCTCTCAATGTCACATATGGTGGAGTCACTCATCTCTCTCATGGGGGGGTGGCTCTCCTCACATGACATGATGAGGACACAATACCATTGTGACACCCACAGCCCCTACTGTTACATATACGAGACCAATTACTAGAGCTCACATGCATGATTAAATTACGGTACTTTCGTTTCTTGGTAATGATTCTAATATTCATGAGAATATGATCTTGCCTAAATTGGACACATTTGTTTTGCTTACAAATGAAGGGCCTAGCTTGGAGAAGGATGAACATTGGAGCAAGAACACGCATGGAGTTGATGGCATGCATAGGGGATCAAACGGAGTTACAAGTGATGATTTCAGGACTTTGAAGCCACCATAAAAGTGCATGAAGCCTTGGACGAAATATACAAGATGCCACTTCATAATATTAAATCGGTAGGCTATTCTAGGTCTTTGCGTCACCTTATTATTAGGCCAGGCCCATGTAATTTCGAAATACTTAAGTATAGGCTATTTTTAGAGTGTATGTGTGGGGAAACAAGAGTTAGGGTTGGTTTGGACCCCACCCTCAAAGACCACGAAATTCCTCCTTTTCCCCATATATACAGCCCTTAGAGCGTCGTTTAGACTTTGGGTTTTGTTTAGATTAAAAGTTAGCCATAGCTGCAACCGGCGTGCCGTTTGTGTTCAGCGACCGGACAAAGGCGTCTCAGAACCCCACCTTGATCAATAAAGCTTTCCTCTTATATTCGCAATATCCAGTTGCAATCTTAGTTTCTTGCTTGTTCTTCGTTTGCTGCGGAAGCAGGACCTTCGTGGTCGGAGTTGATCGTGCTCGGCGTGGTCAATAACCTCTCGAGTTGGTTTAGCGATTGCTAAGGCACGGCGTCCTCGCCGCGTTCGTAGTCGGATCATCAAAGTCGACTTCATCCAAAGCGATAACCACCATCTCATCGAAGGCGGGACACCTTTGCCTCTATCAAGTGGTATCGATTTCCGGGTTGCTCGGTGAGATTTCTGAGTTTTCATAGTTTAGATCGAGTCATTCTTCATACCTATTGTCCATGAAAAAGCCAAAAAATTAGGGTTCGTTCATCCCATCGAACCAATCGAGCCTTTGCATAATCTTTTACGTATTTGCTTTGTTGAATTTGCGGTTGCATCGTCGTGTCAAATTCTTGGTCTTAGCATCTAGTCCTTTAGAGTTTGAGTTACATTCACAGGTTGTCACGTCGCTTGCATTGCCATATATCCCACCACATCATCATCATCACGCTGCCATATACCACCACCACATATTCTGCCAATCCGAGTCCATATCGCCACCACATATCCGCCGCCATCCGCCAATCGACTCCACGCAACATATATCGCCACCGGTCAGAGTTCCACAGATTCATCTCCGCCACCGGTCAGAGTTCCACGATTCCTCTCATACGGTCCTATTCGAGTCCGTATTTTGTTACTCTGTTTTGGATTTCTAGATCACGCGATATTCGAGTCGTGATGAGTAGGACTCCCCAATTTTAGTGCTACCTTGAAGAAAAATACTTCCGATTTTAAAATTCGGAAAATTACGGCTAGGCAGTTTTTAGACCATTTGTAGACTTTTGAAAAAAATTTGTTGCGGAGCAAAAAAAAGAGGAAAAAAGTGCAAAAAAAGTGAAAAAAAAAAAAAATTCAGTGTGTGCTCCTCCCTTGTTTACGTGCTGTGCCGTGATTTTGTTAGTGTTCTAGGCTCGCATCTCTAGTGCGGTCTAGCCTAGGACCAACCCTGATCTCGTCGTTGGCGTTTATTCAACTTTGCATCTCTGAATTGATTATTCTTGACCTTTTTGCTACCATATTATAAGCCTTCAGCTCCACATACATCTCGTCGTGCGTTTGACTCTCCTGGCAATCGCTCTATCCAAGCTTTTAGAGTTTTGATTACAACGGTTGCCGATCACCTTTCTTCTTTGGGTAGGCTGGTAAGAATTTGAGATTTGCTTGTGGTTTGTGACACCACCACCACCTCTTGTTAGTAGTCTGTAGGATCATATTCTTGTGTGTTTCTATTCTTTGCTAACCATGGCGGGATCACAAGCCGCGCGAGGCTTTGGGAGAACATGACAAACAAAGCGTTACATGATAAGTTTCAACAAATGATGAGTGGGCAGGTGGAAGATGTGCTAAATAGATTTGAAGAGGCCATGGAGAAGATAGATGGCATTGAGAAGGCATTGAAACAAAGCTCGATAACAAGTTTAATGAATTGCTCATCGCGTCTACCACCACCACCACCGGCTGCACCGCGCACCTCTATAGCAACAACAACGACTACCTCCACATGTGAAACAGCCCTCCGTAGAAGCGACCCGTGTCCCTCTTGACTGGCCAAGCTCTTTGGTCTTCTTTGTTGATGCCGGTGGCTCCTGCTGGCGATGTGGGGAGGATGATTATGTGGGAGATTACGAGGATGAGGTTGATCAACATCGAACTACGTGCAACCACCGGCACCACAACCACCGGTCGTCCACATGCAAATAATGGCAATGTTAGGGCTCCCCCTCAGTGCGAGATCATGACCATCTCCCTAAACTGAAATTGAATATTCCACCATTTGAGGGTAGATATGTTCTGATATATATCTTACTTGGGAGTTAGAAGCTGAACAACGATTTACATGTTTACAATATCACGAGGAGAGGCGTGTTCTGCTGCTTTGTTTGTGCTTTCACCAGACTTTGCATGTGTTTGGAGGTCTGAACATTGTAGATTATATCCTGTTCCAGCTACTTGGGCTGCTTTGAAAACTGCTATGCGTACTCGTTGGGTTCCACCATATTATCAATGTGAATTACTTCAAAAATTGCAGCGCTTAAGACAAGGAAAAAATTCAGTAGAAGAATATTATCAGGAATTACAAACTGGCTTGATTAGATGTGGTATTGTTGAGGAGAATGAAGCTATGCTTTAAACGTTTTCTGGGTGGATTAAATAGAGAGATTCAGACCATTCTAGATTATAAGGATTATAATAATATCACTCGTTTATTCCATCTTGCTTGTAAAGCTGAACGTGAAGTGCAGGATCGACAGGCATTGGCGCGCAATAACTTTTCTGCAGGTCGACCTTCATCATGGACAGCACGTGCATCATCTACTTCCTGATGAGGACATGACTACCTTGGATAAGACCAAAAATATTGCATACATGCATATTTGTCAGGTGATTTCTAGTGCAAACTATTCAATAATATATTTATGTTATCCAGAACAAAAATACTTCACATACTTTTGTGTTTTGTCTAATTGCAGGTGTATGGGACATTTGTACAATCCACATATGAAGATAAGGAAAAAGGAGAAGTTTAGGTGCTGTTCAAAAAGTCTTCTCACGTCACTTTTGGGCCAAGAGAAGATAGAGTCCAAGTCTCTCACGTTCTGGATTCAGATTCGGACTGCACAGACATACCTGACTCAAAACGTCAACAACTTTTCATACGGACTCGAATTGGGTGATTCTTTTTTGTTGGAAAGTAGATTTCATGCTCTTTCCTGCACAGTTGGAATCACCTTAAAAGCCGTCCGGAGCGTTGCGTTATGGACGAAACAATCTGACGCTGCACCAGAATCCGAGTCAAACTACAAGTCCAAAGGTGTTCGTCACCTCCACTTGGGCCCATTGGCCTTGTATGACCTAGGGTTAGTTTTAGGCTGCCTTGGGACGTTCTCCCACCTCCTTGGCCGTCACCTTGCCTATATAAGTAGATCCATCTAGTAGCTTTTGCTTGGGATTTGTTTAGTTAAAAGTTAGCCATTGCAACCGTGTGCCGTTTGTGTCCAACGACCAGACCAAGACCGCTACGGATCCCCACTTTTATCAATACTTCATACATACTCGCAATATTCAGATTGCTTTTATCATATTCTTGCTTGTTCTTGATTTCTTGCAGGAATAGACCTTGTAGTCGAGTTGATTGTGCTCGGCGTGGTCAATAACCTCTCGAGTTGGTTTAGCGATTGCTAAGGCATAGCGTCATGCTGCGTTTGTAGTCGGATCGTCAAAGTCGTCTCCACCAAATCGATAGTTATCATCTCATCGAAAGATCGGGACACCCTCGCCTCTATCAAGTGGTATTCAGGGAAAAAAAGCGTGAGAAAAAAAGAGAGAGGAAAAAAAATTGGATCTATCTAGAATCAATCTCGTACCTGAATTCGGATTGGAATCTCTTTTGCGCACTCTTCAGTAAAACAGGTGTATCTTCCTCATACGAAGTCCGTTTTGGCTCCGTGAGTACTCAAATTGAAGCTAGAGACGAGCCGCATCTAAATAGTTGCAGAAGCTAGTTCAATATTTGACATCTCAAAATCGGCTTCTAAATAGGTCTTTTTGCCCTCTGAAGTTCGTTAACACAGCTTATTCCAATTTTTCAGGCTAGTTTTAGAATTCTTTGACGCCTCATATCAACTTGGAATTGAGTGATTCTTTTTGCATTGGAAAGCTTGAGTTAGTAGCATTCTTTGAAAGAATTTATCATAAAATTGGCTCAAACTTTTCAAGAGGAAAGTTGGAGAGAGAGTTGTTGTATATCCTGCTTGGCAGTTGTTTTCATCATTATCTTTCTTGCCGTTGTGATCTTCACTTATATCTTGCTATCGAGCTACTTAGTATCCTTGATTGATGCTAGTTGTGCTCGTCGTGACCTCATTAGTGTTCTAGGCTCGCGTCTCTAGTCGGTCTAGCCTAGTACCCGACCTGATACCGTCGATGGCGTCTATTCAACATTGCATCTTTGAATTGATTATTGCTAAATTTTTGCTACCATATATAGCCAACCCAGCTCACATATTTCTACACCGTGTATCGTCGTTCCCCCAGCAATCGCTTTACACAATCTTGAGTTACTTGACACGCCGGTTTACTGTCACCACTGCCGCATGGTAAGAACTTGTAAGATATTGATATTTGCTTTCTTGTGAGCACTTTAAAACCACATCCTAGTAGTTCATAGGAACATTATTCTCGAATTTTGTTTCTTGTTTCTACTAATCATGACAGGTTTCGGAGATAGAAGTTCTTGAACGACGAACACATCTTCACCATCACGAGTTGGGACAACACACACAAGCACATGGCGAGGTTACCTCTTTACCGTCATTTTAGGGTAGATTTAATCCTGCTATTTATCTAGCTTGGGAGTTTGAAGTAGAACAAGTTTTTAGTAACCATGACTTTTACGAACTTGGCGATCGAGCTGCCACTAGAGCATTCTTGGTTTTGCTTCAGTTTGGTGGAGTGTGCATTGTAAGAAAAATATTGATAACCAACCCACAACTTGGAAAGATTTGGAAGATGTAATGAGACAATATTTTTCCCTCCTTACTATAAATCGTGAATTGCCATAAATTCGAACAATTTAAACAAGGAAACAACACTGTTCATGCTTACTACAAGAGTTCAAATCTTATATGCATCATTGTGATATAGAAGAATCTAAGGATGATACAATGAATAGATTTTTTGGTGGTTTGAACCATGATATTGAGGAAAGATTTGATATATTCCTCGTTGCATTCTTTGGTATGTATGTTAGTGCTTGTACCTTTGAGAGGCAGATCTGAGGAGGATGCATTGGGTGACTACAACAACTACTATTCAGTTCATGCTCACCACCGCGGTTGGTTCCTCCACCGTTGCACCTACTAGAGCAGCCCCACCTCGGATTGTGGCGCAGCATCATCTCAAGAGCATGGTGCCTTGTCTACGTCTGTACCTACATCAGCTCGTCTTTGCGACAAGGTAACAGATAAATGTATTGATGATATAACTTTACATGAGAATGATGCATCCGTAGTTAACTTGAATGCATCATGTGTTGAGTTACCTGGTGATTTGAGCACATTACCTATTTTAGAGAATCTTGAAACTGTCATGAAGGCGTCATGTGATCAAACAACTGAAATACCAACAATTTTGAGTGCACCCATTGAATTAACTGTTGATGCAAAAGAATCAATGTTTAATCATTTTGATATGACCTCTAATCTTGGTGATGATTCTGTGTCGAATGACTCATTGCATGTTTGTTTATCTAAGCATGTTGTAGCATGTAAATTTGATTCAAATAAGGTTTATTCACCAATGTTGGGATGGTTTAATGATGAACATTGTCAAACTTTTGAAATAAATAAGAGCTTCACTTATATGTGCAAACTGAGTTGCAATATTTTCATGCCTTCTAGTTCTTGTGCTAATTTGTTGGCTTTAGATTTTATGAACTATACAAGTTACTCATGTATTCATGTGTCATATATGCAAAAATCAAGGGAAGTAAAATGGATGGCGTATACATATACAACATGTACACCTTGTCTCTTTTGTTAGCCACATTTCAGATTAAGCAGCGCCGATGGCGGCTTTGTTTTCAAGAAGGGAGGATGATGAGGACATGACTACCTTAGATAAGACCAAAAATATTGCATACATGCATATTTGTCGGTGATTTCTAGTGCAAACTATTCAATAATATATTTATGTTATCGAACAAAAATACTTCACATACTTTTGTGTTTTGTCTAATTGCAGGTGTATGGGACATTTGTACAATCCACATATGAAGATAAGGAAAAAGGAGAAGTTTAGGTGCTGTTCAAAAGTCTTCTCACGTCACTTTTGGGCCAAGAAGATAGAGTCCAAGTCTCTCACGTTCTGGATTCAGATTCGGACTGCAGACATACCTGACTCAAAACGTCAACAACTTCTCCATACGGACTCGAATTGGGTGATTCTTTTTTGTTGCAAAGTAGATTTCATGCTCTTTCCAGCACAGTTGGAATCACCTTAAAAGCCGTCCGGAGCGTTGCGTTATGGACGAAACAATCTGACGCTGCACCAGAATCCGAGTCAAACTACAAGTCCAAGGTGTTCGTCACCTCCACTTGGGCCCATTGGCCTTGTACGACCTAGGGTTAGTTTTAGGCTGCCTTGGGACGTTCTCCCACCTCCTTGGCCACCACCCTTGCTCCTATATAAGTAGATCCATCTAGTAGCTTTTCCTTGGGATTTGTTTAGTTAAAGTTAGCCATTGCAACCGTTGTGCCGTTTGTGTCCAACGACCAGACCAAGACCGCTTACGGATCCCCACTTTTATCAATACTTCATACATACTCGCAATATTCAGATTGCTTTTATCATATTCTTGCTTGTTCTTCGATTTCTTGCAGGAATAGACCTTCGTGGTCAGGTTGATTGTGCTCCGGCGTGGTCAATAACCTCTCGGAGTTGGTTTAGCGATTGCTAAGGCGCAACGTCATGCACGTTTGTAGTCGGATCGTCAAAGTCGTCTCCACCAAATCGATAGTTATCATCTCATCGAAAGATCGGGACACCCTTGCCTCTATCACTTCCACTGCACCATCACCTCCTTCAGGTGTCACCTCCAGCCGTGATACAAGAAAGCAGGCACAACCACCACTATCTGCCAAGAGCACACCTGCCGGGCCTGCACAGAGTTCTTCTTCTTCCATGGCGTCAACAGGGCACACAAGTGATATTATTTGTCGTCGTTGTAAGGGAAGAGGACATTTTGCGAGAGAATGCAAATCTCAGCGTGTGATGATTGCTACTGAGGATGGTGGGTATGAGTCCGCTAGTGACTATGAGGAGACTTTGGCTCTTATTACACATGAGGAACACGGTGGAGATGATTACGATCATGAGACACAATACATGGCTCTTGAAGATCTTGGCGGTATGAATGTTTAGTTGCTCAGCGTGTTTTGAGTGTGCAGAGTTACACAAGTGAGCAAAATCAGAGGCATAATTTGTTCCATACAAAGGGAGTTGTGAAGGAGCGTTCTATTAGCGTCATCATAGATGGAGGTGCTACTGACAACTTGGCTAGCATGGAGATGGTGGAAGCTATCTCTCACCACAAGACCACATCCACATCCTTCTGCATCCAATGGTTCAACAACAGCGGCAAGGTTAAGGTAACACGTCTTGTTAGTGTGCATTTTAGTATCTCTACATATCTGATTATGTTGATTGTGATGTGGTACCTATGCAAGCATGTTCCTTATTACTTGGTAGAACATGTCAATTTGATAAAATTACATACACCATGATAGAAACAATTAGTATACTCTTGTTCATAAGGATAAAAATATTACTTTGCTTCCTATGACTCTGATTCCATTTTGAAAGATGATATTAATAGAGCTAGTAAAGAAAAGCAGGAGAAAAATAAGAGTGAAAATCAGATTGTGGCAAAAGAGTTTGAGCGACACATGAAGCCTAATAATAAACCATCTTATTTGTACGAAATTAAATTAAAAGTGCATGTTTACTTGCCACCAAATCGATATTGATGAGCTAGATTTTAGCAAATCTGTTTGCTATGCTTTTGTGTGCAAAGAGGCATTATTTTCATTCGAGGCGTGCCTTCCTCTTTGCCCCCTTTGTTACTAACATTTTGTAGGAGTTTCGGCGTCTTTCCACAAGGCGTGCCAGGATTACCACCTATTAGAGGATTGAGCATCAAATTGACTTAATTCGGTGCATCATTACCAACGGTCGCCATATCCGTACCAATCCGGAGGAGGCGAAGGAGATTATCGTCAAGTCTGAGGAGCTGCTCGACAAAGGTTATATATGTGAATCCCTTAGTCCTTGTGCTGTTCCTATTATTCTAGTGCGAAAAGGATGGTACATCACGTATGTGTGTTGATTGTAGAGGCATTAATAATATCACTATTAGTTATCGTCACCCTATTCCTAGGCTAGATGATATGCTTGATGAATTGAGTGGCTCTACAATATTCTCCAAAGTTGATTTGCGTAGTGGATACCATCAAATTCGTATGAAATTGGGAGATGAATGGAAAACAACATTTAAAACTAAGTTTGGTTTATATGAATGGTTAGTCATGCCTTTTGGGTTAACTAATGCACCTAGTACTTTCATGAGACTAATGAGCGAAGTTTCGTGCTTTCATTGGACGATTTGTGGTAGTCTATTTTGATGATATCTTGATTTATAGCAAATATTTGGAAGAACATTTGGAACATTTACGTGCTGTTTTTAATGCTCTCGTGATGCGTTTGTTTGGTAACCTTGGGAAGTGCACCTTTTGCACCGGTGAGTATCTTTTCTTGGCTATGTTGTTACTCGACAAGGAATTGAAGTTGATAAAGCCAAGATTGAAGCTATTGAGAGTTGGCCGCAGCCCAAAACGGTCACACAAGTGAGGAGTTTTCTTGGACTCGCTGGTTTCTGTAGGCGTTTTGTGAGAGATTTCAGCACCATTGCTGCACCTCTCAATGAGCTTACAAAGAAGGATGTGCCTTTTGTTTGGGGTATCGCACAGGAAGAAGCCTTCGCGATATTGAAAGATAAGTTGACACATGCTCCTTTACTCCAACTTCCTGATTTTAATAAGACTTTTGAGCTTGAATGTGATGCTAGTGGAATTGGATTAGGAGGTGTGTTATTACAAGATGGCAAACCTGTTGCATACTTTTCTGAAAAATTGAGTGGGCCTAGTCTGAATTACTCTACTTATGATAAAGAATTATATGCTCTTGTTAGGACTTTAGAAACATGGCAACATTATTTATGGCCCAAAGAATTTGTTATACATTCGATCATGAATCTTTGAAACATATTAAAAGTCAAGCTAAACTGAATCGTAGACATGCTAAATGGGTTGAATTCATTGAGACTTTCCCTTATGTCATTAAACACAAGAAGGGTAAAGAAAATGTTATTCTTGATGCATTGTCTAAATAAGCTATACTATGCTTTCACAACTTGACTTCAAAATATTTGGTTTGGAGACCATCAAAGATCAATATGTGCATGATGCTGATTTTAACGATGTATTGCAGAATTGTAAGAAGGAAGAACATGGAACAAGTTTGTCGTTAATGATGGATTTGTGTTCGTGCTAACAAGCTATGCATTCAGCTAGCTCCGTTCGTCTTTTGTTGTTGCGGAGGCGCATGGAGGAGGACTAATGGGACACTTTGGCGTGAAGAAGGCGGAGGGCGTACTTGCTACACATTTCTTTTGGCCAAAGATGAGGCGGGATGTTGGCGTTTTATTGCTCATTGCACTACATGTCAAAAAGCTAAGTCACGACTCAATCCTCATGGTTTATATATGCCTTTGCACTGTACCTAGTGTTCCTTGGGAGGATATATCGATGGACTTTGTTTTAGGTTTACCTAGAACAAAGATGGGGAGGATAACATATTTGTTGTCGTGGATAGATTCTCGAAAATGGCACACTTTATACCATGTCATAAGCGATGATCTTGTCAATGTTGCTGATTTGTTCTTTCGTGAAATTATTAAACTTGCATGGTGTGCCAAATACTATTGTTTCAGATCGTGATACTAAATTTCTTAGCCACTTTTGGAGATGTTTATGGGCTAAGTTGGGGACTAAAGCTGCTTTTAGTACTACTTGTCACCCCAAGTGATGGACAAACTGAAGTAGTCAATAGAACATTGTCTACTATGCTTAGGGCTGTTCTAAAGAAAAATAAGAAAATGTGGGAGGAATGCTTGCCTCATATTGAATTTGCTTATAATCGTTCATTGCATTCTACTACTAAGATGTGCCCTTTTGAAGTTGTGTATGGTTTCCTACCTCGTGCACCTATTGATTTGTTGCCTCTTCCATCTTGGAGAAGGTTAATTTTGATGCTAAAGAGCGTGCTGAATTGATTTTAAAAATGCATGAGTTAACTAAGGAAAACATTGGCGTATGAATGCTAAATATAAACTTCTTTGGAGATAAGGGTAGAAAACATGTTGTGTTTGCACGGAGATCTTGTTTGGTTACATTTGCGTGAGGATAGATTTCTGATTTGCAAATCAAAGCTAATGCCACGTCTTGCTGGTCCTTTAAGGTGTTGGAGAAAGTAAATGATAATGCATATAAACTTGAGCTGCTGCAGATTTTGGGGTTAGTCCACTTTTAACATTGCAGATTTGAAGCCATATTTGGGTGAGGAAGATGAACTTCCGTCGAGGGCGACTTCATTTCAAGAAGGGAGGATGATGAGGACATCAATACCATTGTTACACCCACAGCCCTGCTGCTATACATCTTGGACCAATTACTAGAGCTCGCATGCGCCAACTAAATTACCGGTACTTACGTTTCTTGGTAATGATTCTAATGTTCATGAGAATATGATGCTGCCTAAATTGGATACATTTGTTTTGCTTACAAATGAAGGGCCTAGCTTGGATGAACATTGGAGCAAGAACAAGCATGGAGATGATGGCATGCGCAAGAGGACAAGAATGGAGTTGCAAGTGATGATTTCAGGACTTTGAAGCCACCATAATGAGTGCATGAAGCCTTGGACGAAATATACAAGATGCCACTTCATAAATTTCGTCCGGAGGCTATTCTAGGTCTTCGTCACCTTATTATTGGGCCAGGCCCATGTAATTTCGAAATACATTAGTATAGGCTATTTTTAGAGTCCGTATGTGTGGGGAAACAAGAGATAGGGTTAGTTTGGACCCCTCCACCAAGGGCCACGAAATTCTCCCCTCTTCCTCCATATATACAGCCCTTAGGGCACCGTTTAGACTTTGGGTTTTGTTTAGATCAAAAGTTAGCCATAGCTGCAACCCGCGTGCCGTTTGTGTTCAGCGACCGGACAAAGCGTCACAGAACCCCACCTTGATCAATAAAGCTTTCATCTTATATTCGCAATATCCAGTTGCAATCTCGGTTTCTTGCTTGTTCTTCGTTTGCTCGCGAAATAGACCCTCGTGGTCGAGTTGATCGTGCTCGGCGTGGTCAATAACCTCTCGGAGTTGGTTTAGCGATTGCTAAGGCGCGGCGTCCTCTCACGCTTCGTGGTCGGATCGTCAAAGTCGACTTCCACCAGCGAAATCCACCATCTCATCGAAAGGCGGGACACCTCTGCCTCTATCGACTTGCCTCATATTGAATTTGCTTATAATCGTTCATTGCATTCTACTACTAAGATGTGCCCTTTTGAAATTGTGTATGGTTTCCTACCTCGTGCACCTATTGATTTGTTGCCTCTTCCATCTTGGAGAAGGTTAATTTTGATGCTAAAGAGCGTTACGAATTGATTTTAAAAATGCATGAGTTAACTAAGGAAAACATTGGCGTATGAATGCTAAATATAAACTTCTTTGGAGATAAGGGTACAAAACATGTTGTGTTTGCACAGAGATCTTGTTTGGTTACATTTGCGTAAAGATAGATTTCCTAATTTGCGTAAATCAAAGCTAATGCCACGTCTTGATGGTCCTTTTAAGGTGTTAGAAAATAAATGATAATGCATATAAACATGAGCTACCTGCAGATTTTGGGGTTAGTCCCACTTTTAACATTAGATTTGAAGCCTTATTTGGGTGAGGAAGATGAGCTTCCGTCGGGGCGACTTCATTTCAAGAAGGGAGGATGATGTGGGTGGAACCCTAATTAAATCGATCTTTCACGTTTGGAGGGATCTCACGGAGGAAACACGAAGAACAGCGGAAGCACGAGGGAAACAGGGGAAAATGAGAGAATCACTCAACCAACAAGGAATCGATCACACAAGTGCTAGATCAACATACACACATGAGATCCACAAGATACATAGTCAACTAGGGTAAGGATACAAAGGAACCGTTCATCTCCAAGAGGAGGCCTTGATGTTCTTCCCTAGGTAGGGGTCTTGAATCCATGAGGGATCTTCACGAAGGAGGTCACGATCTCGAGGAAAAGTAACCGAGTGGATGAGCAAAGGCTCTCACACAAATATGAGCTAATCCAATGCTAAGTCTCAAAGTGAGGAGATGGGGTCCTATATATAGAGTTTGGGGCGAAGGGTACATGGGCTCAGCCCAACCTGCAGCGCCTGTGCGCTGGCGGATAATCCGGACGAGGTCCGGATGATCTGGGCTGGCGGATGATCCGGTGGGGACCAGATGGTGGAGGCTCGGTGAGTGGCGGCGACAGGCGAATGTCCGGATGGCGGTCCGGACGTCCGGCGAAGTCCGGATGATCCGGGACGAGACCGGATGGTCGGCCGGGGAAGCCTGTTGCCCTCGGTCGTTGTGGCCGGATCGTCCGGACCGAGTCCGGATCATCCGGACTCTGTCCGGATCGTCAAGACCTCCGTCCGGAACGTCCGACCTCTCTGGTCCTTGTTGCTTTCTTCTCTCCATCTCCATGCATGTCTTCGCCACGGTTCTCCTTGCTTCCTAGCATCTTCATGGTCGACTCCTTGGTGCTGAGTATGCATAGAGTTTCCGTTTGA
Organism: Aegilops speltoides; assembly: GCA_021437245.1. Lineage (NCBI taxonomy): Eukaryota > Viridiplantae > Streptophyta > Magnoliopsida > Poales > Poaceae > Aegilops > Aegilops speltoides. The sequence goes on from JAHHZJ010002425.1 coordinate 65,815, forward strand.
GGTAGTAACCATGTCTCATGTGAATCGAAGGAGAGTTGTGAGAGGAGTGATGTCACCTCGGTTTCAAGAGCTCTTGCGTGCTCGAGTCATCGGTCCTTGTGGTGTTGTAGGTGTTGATGTAGAGTCCATGGGGATGATGGAAGGATGCTCGCATCATATCCCTCCTTGAAAGGATCCGACCTCGGATCTAGATCTTCATCACCATGGAAAGGCGATAGGTCTTTGGCGTTGAAGGTGTCGCTCACGTTGTACTTGTCGCTTGGTATGTCGAGCTTGTATGCCTTTGTTGTTGTGGCGTGCTAACACCTTGAAGGGTCCATCGGCTCGAGGTAGAAGTTTGGACTTGCGTTCGTTGGGGAAGCGTTCCTTGCGAAGGTGTAGCCACACGAGATCACCTATGTTGAAGATCATGGGTTGCTTGTTGATGTTGAGCTTGGACGCTAGTCGTTGTACGTGGCGCTCGATGGTGTGTCTTGTCTCTTCATGCATTTTCTTGATGTAGTTTGCACGGGCACTTGCGTCGAGGTTGGTGCGCTCTTGTAGAGGTAGAGGTAGAATGTCCAATGGGGACAATGGATTGAAGCCGTAGACGACCTCGAAAGGGGACTTGCCGGTCGTCGAGTGTCTTCTTGCGGTTGTAGGCGTGCTTTCGGCGATGGGTAGACACGCCTCCACTCCTTGATGTTCTTCTTGATCAACACGCGAAGTAGAGTGGAAGCGTCCGGTTCGTCACCTCGGTTTGGCCGTCGGTTTGAGGGTGGTATCGGAGGAGAACAAGAGCTTGATTCGAGCTTGGCGCAAGAGTTTTCAAAAGTAACTCAAGAACTTGGCGTTGCGATCGGGAGCGATTGACTTTGGTACTCCATGGGCGCAAGATTTCCCTACAAAGAGATTTGCAATATGTGAAGCATCGTCTACCTTGTTGCAAGGGATGAAATGTGCCATTTTAGAAAATCGATCCACAACAACAAATAAGGAGTCTTTTCCATTTTGAGTTCTAGGCAAACCAAGTACAAAGTCCATGCTAATGTCTTCCCAAGGTTGATAAGGAATAGGAAGAGGCATGTAAAGACCATGAGATTGAGCTTTTGACTTAGCTTTGCGGCATGTTGAGCATCGGGTGGTGAAGCGTGAGACGTCTCAAAACATCTTGGGCCAAAAGTAGTTCTTGGAGGCGTGGCGAAGGTCTTGTCGCGTCCAAAATGTCCCATGAGTCCACCGCCATGAGCCTCTTGCAAAGGAGCAAGCGAAGAAGACTCGGGTATGCATAGTTTGTTAGCTCTCATAAGATAACCATCCTTGAGGTAATATTGTTCCCAATATGTATCGTCAAACATTTAGCATAATGAGGTGCAAAAGATGGATCACTAGCATACAAATCTTTGATGTGCTCAAAACCAATAACATTCAACTCAAGTTGGGTGACAAGCGTGCATATGCGTGAAAGTGCATCGGCAACTACATTTTCCTTGCCCTTAATGTACTTGATCACATATGGAAAAGATTCAATAAATTCACTCCATTTGGCATGACGCTTGTTCAATTTAGTTTGACCTTTCAAGTACTTAAGCGTTTCATGATCGGTATGGATGATAAACTCATGAGGTCTAAGATAATGTTCCCAAACATGTAGCACACGCACTAAAGCATACAATTCCTTGTCATACACGGGATAGTTAAGTTGAGCACCGGAGAGTTTTTCACTAAAATAAGCAATGACTCGTTTTTCTTGCATTAAAACTCCGCCTATTCCGGTACCACTTGCATCACAATGAACCTCAAAAGTTTTGTCAAAATTTGGTAAAGCAAAATTGGAGCATGAGTAAGCAAAGACTTGAGCTCATCAAAAGCGTTGGATTGCAAGGTCCCCAAACAAAAGGTATTCTTCTTACTCAAAGCATGCAAAGGAGCTGCAATAGTGCTAAAGTTTTTCACAAAGCGACGATAAAAACCTGCAAGACCAAGGAAACTTCGCACTTGTTGCAAATTGGTGGGTTGGGGCCAAGTTTTAATTGCTTTGATCTTAGTTTCATCAACATGGACACCCTTGGAAGAGATAACGAAACCCAAGAAAACCACTTTGTCAACTCCAAAAGTGCATTTTTTCAAATTGGCATAAAGACTTTCCTTTCAAAGTGTTTGCAAAACAAGCTTAACATGATCAAGATGCTCTTTCATGGTTTTGCTAAACACAAGAATATCATCGAAGTAAACCACAACAAAGATTCCAATGTATGGACGAAGTACATGATGCATAAGGCATACGAAAGTTAGGGAGCTTCAGACAAACCCATAGGCATGACCAACCACTCATATAGACCAAATTTTGTTTTGAAAGCAGTTTTCCATTCATCACCCTCATGAATGCGGATTTGATAATAGCCACTTTTAAGATCAATTTTTGAGAAAAAGTTGGCTCCACTAAGTTCATCAAGCATATCATCTAAGTGAGGAATGGGATGCCTATAGCGCACGGTGATAGCATTTATAGGTCTACAATTGGAGCACAAGCGGAAACTTCCATCGGGTTTAGGCACAAGTATAACGGGCATGGCACAAGGGCTTAAGCTTTCACGTACATGACCGTTGTCGATTAGTTGTTGTACTTGCCGTTGAATCTCCTTGGTTTCTTCGGGATTGACACGGTAGGTTGCATCTTGTATTACCATGTCATCCATGATATATGAGATTGTTCACTTCCTTAGCCAATTTGTTGTGATCTTCCTTGATGGCATATTCATACATCATGATCATATTGTCCATCATCAATTGCATGATAACATATACATATTGAGCATCCATTGCCATATTCATGCTATTGATAAACCATCTCACTATGACATCATTTTGCACCATGGTTGCATTGATCATATTTACAACACATTTGTGTGCACAATGACTACATTTCCTCCATGAATACTTTGCATCTCATTCTAGATCATCTTGATAAGCTTCATGCGCTTAGTCGAACCAATCTTGCCGCCAGACTCATTCTTTCATGATGGACACTTTGTGTGCGCTAACCATTGTATTTCAGTGTTGCTTGTGTTTGCTCTTTTTGCATATCTATCATTCTGGCGACACCTTGGACTACTGCGGATTGCACCATGTCTTCAACCGTCCAACTACAAGTCCGTCTCGACAACCGTTTCCATGGTGATGAGGATCACGATCCGAGGTCGGATCTTTCCCAAGGGGGGATATGATGCGGAGCATCCGTTCATCCCCATGTACACTCCGACTACTCTCCAAGCCCCAAGTGGACATATGACGAGACCTCGAACATACGCCATTGGACACAAGGTGAATTCACTCCTCTCCGAACCGTCACATTCCGCATATGAGACACGGCTACTACCTCAGGCGTGGACCTTGTATACACTCAGGTACAACCAAGATGATGATGAGGACATGACTACCTTGGATATGACCAAAAATATTGCATACATGCATACTGGTCAGGTGATTTCTAGTGCAAACTATTCAATAATCTATTTATGTTATCCAGAACAAAAATACTTCACACTTTTTTGTGTTTTGTCTAATTGCAGGTGTATGGGACATTTGTACAATCCACATATGAAGATAAGGAAGAAAGAGATGTTTATTTGCTGTTCAAAAGTTCTCTCCGTCACTTTTGGCCCAAGAGAAGATAGAGTCCAAGTCTCTCACGTTTTGGACTCAGATTCGGACTACACAGACATACCTGACTTAAAACGCCAACAACGTTTTCATACGGACTCCGTATTGGGTGATTCTTTTTTTGTTGGAAAATAGATTTCATGCTCTTTCCAGCACAACTGGAATCACCTTAAAATCCGTCCGGAGCGTTGAGTTATGAACGAAACAATCTGACATTGCAGCAGAATCCGAGTCAAACTACAAGTCCAAAGGTGTTCGTCACCTCCACTTGGGCCCATGAGCCTTGTACGACCTAGGGTTAGTTTTAGGCTGCCTTGGGACGTCCTCCCACCTCCTTGGCCGTCACCTTGCTCCTATATAAGTAGATCCATCTAGTAGCTTTTTCACTGGGGATTTGTTTAGTTAAAGTTAGCCATTGCAACCGTGAACCGTTTGTGTCCAACGACCAGACCAAGACCGCTTCGGATCCCCACCTTTATCAAAACTTCATACATACTCACAATATTCAGATTGCTTTTATCATATTCTTGCTTGTTCTTGATTGCTTGCAGGAATAGATCTTCGTGGTCGAGTTGATTGTGCTCGGCGTGGTCGATAACCTTTCGGAGTTGGTTTAGCGATTGCTAAGGCGCAACGTCGTGCACGTTTGTAGTCGGATCGTCAAAGTCGTCTCCACCAAATTGATAGTTATCATCTCATCGAAAGATCGGGACACCCTCGCCTCTATCAAGCTAATGACGAGCCGCATGTAAATAGTTACAGAAGCTAGTTCAATATTTGAAACCTCAAAATCGGCTTCTAAATAGGTCTTTTTGCCCTCCGAAGTTCGTGAACACAGCTTGTTCCAATTTTTCAGGCCAGTTTTAGAATTCTTTGACTCCTCATATCAACTCGGAATTGAGTGATTCTCTTTGTATTGGAAAGCTTGAGTTAGGAGCATTCTTTGCAAGAATTTATCGGAAAATTGACTCAAACTTTTAAGAGGAAAGTTGGAGAGAGAGTTGTTGTATATCACCTTGGCGAGTTGTTTTATCATTATCTTCACTTATATCTTCTTGTCAAGAGCTACTTAGTATCCTTCATTGATGTTAGTTGTGCTTGCGTGACCTCATTAGTGTTCTGGGCTCGCGTCTCTAGTCCGTCTAGCCTAGGACCAGCCTGATATCCGTCGTTTAGCGTTTATTCAACATTGCATCTTTGAATTGATTATTGCTAAATTTTGCTACCATATATAGCCAACACAGCTCCACATATTTCTACACCGTGTATCGTCGTTAACACGGCAATCGCTTTACACAATCTGCGAGTTACTTGACACATTTGGTTGCTGTCACCACGCATGGTAAGAACTTGTAAGATATTGATATTTGCTTTCTTGTGAGCACTTTACAACCACATCCTAGTAGTTCATAGGAACATTATTCTCAAATTTTGTTTCTTGTTTCTACTAATCATGACAGAGTTTAGGAGATAGAAGTTCTTGGATGACGAACACATCTTCACCATCACGAGAGTTGGGACAACACACACAAGCACATGGCCAGTTAGCTCTTTACCGTCATTTGAGGGTAGATTTAATCCTGCTATTTATCTAGCTTGGGAGCTTGAAGTAGAACAAGTTTTTAGTCGACATGTTTTTACGAACTTGGCGAGTCTGAGCTGCCACTAGAGCATTCTTGGTTTTGTACATTTGGTGGAGTGTGCATTGTAAGAAAAACATTGATAACCAACCCACAACTTGGAAAGATTTGAAAGATGTAATGAGAAAACAGTTTTCCCTCCTTACTATCGTCGTGAATTGCCCATAAATTTGAACAATTTAAACAAGGCAATAACACTTTGTTCATGCTTACTACCAAGAGTTCAAATCTTATATGCATCATTGTGACATAGAAGAATATGAGGATGATACAATGAATAGATTTTTGGTGGTTTGAACCATGATATTCGAGCAAGATTTCAGTATATTCCTCGTTGCATTACGGTATGTATGTTCGTGCTTGTACCTTTGAGAGCGATTCTGAGGAGGATGCATTGGGTGACTACAACAACTACTATTCAGTTCATGCTCACCACCGTCGGTTGGTTCCTCCACCGTTGCACCTACTAGAAGCCCCACCTCGGATTGTGGGCGACATCATCTCAAGAGTATGGTGCATTATCTCGTGTGTACCTACATCAGCTCGTCTTTGCGACAAGGTAATGATAAAGGTATTGATGATATAACTTCACATGAGAATGATGCATCCTAGTTAACAGAATGCATCATGTGTTGAGTTACGGTGATTTGAGCACAACACCTATTTTAGAGAATCTTGATCTTTGTCATGAATCGTCATGTGATCAAACAACTGAAATACCAACAATTTTGAGTGCACCCATTGAATTAACTGTTGATGCAAAAGAATCAATGTTTAATCATTTTGACATGACCTATAATCTTGGTGATGATTCGGTGTTGAATGACTTATTGCATGTTTGCTTATTTAAGCATGTTGTAGCATGTAAATTTGATGCAAGTAAGGTTTATTCACCAATGTTGGGATGGTTTAATGATGAACATTGTCAATCTTTTGAAATGAATAAGAGCTTCACTTATATGTGCAAACTGAGTTGCAATATTTTCATGCCTTCTACTTCTTGTGCTAATTTTTTGGCTTTAGATTTTATGAACTATGCAAGTTACTCATCTATTCATGTGTCATATATGCAAAAATTGAGGGAAGTAAAAATGGATGACATATACATATACAACATGTACACCTTGTCTCTTTTGTTAGCCACATTTCAGATTAAGCAGCATGAGGGCGGCTTTATTTTCAAGAAGGGGAGGATGACGAGGACATGACTACCTTGGATATGACCAAAAATATTGCATACATGCATACTGGTCAGGTGATTTCTAGTGCAAACTATTCAATAATCTATTTATGTTATCCAGAACAAAAATACTTCACACACTTTTCTGTTTTGTCTAATTGCAGGTGTATAGGACATTTGTACAATCCACATATGAAGATAAGGAAGAAAGAGATGTTTATTTGCTGTTCAAAAGTTCTCTCACGTCACTTTTGGCCCAAGAAGATAGAGTCCAAGTCTCTCACGTTTTGGACTCAGATTCGGACTGCACAGACATACCTGACTTAAAACGCCAACAACGTTTTCATACGGACTCCGAATTGGGTGATTCTTTTTTTGTTGGAAAGTAGATTTCATGCTCTTTCCAGCACAACTGGAATCACCTTAAAATCCGTCCGGAGCGTTGAGTTATGGACGAAACAATCTGACACCACAGCAGAATCCGAGTCAAACTACAAGTCCAAAGGTGTTCGTCACCTCCACTTGAGCCCATGAGCCTTGTACGACCTAGGGTTAGTTTTAGGCTGCCTTGGGACGTCCTCCACCTCCTTGGCCGTCACCTTGCTCCTATATAAGTAGATCCATCTAGTAGCTTTTTCTGGGGATTTGTTTAGTTAAAGTTAGCCATTGCAACCGTGAACCGTTTGTGTCCAACGACCGGACCAAGGCAACGCTTACGGATCCCCACCTTTATCAAAACTTCATACATACTCACAATATTCAGATTGCTTTTATCATATTCTTGCTTGTTCTTGATTGCTTGCAGGAATAGACCTTCGTGGTCGAGTTGATTGTGCTCGGCGTGGTCGATAACCTTCGGAGTTGGTTTAGCGATTGCTAAAGCGCAGCGTCGTGCGTTTGTAGTCGGATCGTCAAAGTCGTCTCCACCAAATTGATAGTTATCATCTCGCGAAAGATCGGGACACCCTCGCCTCTATCGGATGACCAAGGAGAATCAGGACCAAGGCCAAGCATGGGCGAGGCGGAAGAAAGGAGAAGAGGAAGGCGGGCGGTACTGTCGGAGGCAGGCGGACATCGGACCGGCGTCCGGATCATCCGGGCCAGCCGGATCATCGGACCCTCCCGGATCATCCGGGCATCGGCGCCAAAGACCATAAAGCCCCTCGGCAAGCGGATCATCCGGACGATCGCCGGATCATCCGGACCCCGACACCGGATCATCCGGGCCACCATCGGATCATTCGGACCCCTTTGTGTGTCTGTGACTTAGGCTGAGCCCATGTACCCCTTCGCCCCAAACTCTATATATAGGACCCCCTCTCCTCACTTTGAGACTTACCGTTGATTTAGCTCAAGTTAGAGATAGAGCTACGCTCATCTATCGGATCTCCTCCTCGTGAGAGACCGCGGCCTCTTCGGAGAAGATCCTCTCGGATACAAGACCCCTTTACGGGAAGATCCCCTCGTGGATTCAAGGCCTCCTCTGGGAGATGAACGGTTCCGTTGTATCCTTACCTTTGTTGACCATGTATCTAATGGATCTCTTATGTGTATGTTGATCTAGCACTTGTGTGATCGATTCCTTGTTGGTTGAGTGATTCTCTCTCGTTTTCCCCGTGTTTCCCCTCGTGCTTCCGCGTGTTCTTCATGTTTCCTCCGTAGGATCCCCTCCAAACGTGAAAGATCGACGAATTAGGGTCCTCATCATCCTCCCCTTCTTGAAATGAAGTCGTCCTCGACGGAAGTTCATCTTCCTCACCCAAATATGGCTTCAAATCTGCAATGTTAAAAGTGGGACTAACCCCAAAATCTGCAGGCAGCTCAAGTTTATATGCATTATCATTTACTTTCTCCAACACCTTAAAGGGACCAGCAGCACGTGGCATTAGCTTTGATTTGCGCAAATCGGAAATCTATCCTTACATAAATGTAACCAACAAGATCTCGGTGCAAACACAACATGTTTTCTACCCTTATCTCCAGCAAGTTTATATTTAGCATTCATCGCTCAATGTTTTCCTTAGTTAACTCATGCATTTTTAAAATCAATTCAGCACGTTCTTTAGCATCAAAATTAACCTTCTCCGAAGATGGAAGAAGCGACAAATCAATAGGTGCGCGGTAGGAAACCATACACAATTTCAAAGGGCACATCTTAGTAGTAGAATGCAATGAGCGATTATAAGCAAATTCAATATGAGGCAAGCATTCCTCCACATTTTCTTATTATTCTTTAGAACAGCCCTAAGCATAGTAGACAATGTTCTATTGACTACTTCAGTTTGTCCATCGGTTTGGGGGTGACAAGTAGTACTAAAAGCGGTTTAGTCCCCAACTTAGCCCATAAACATCTCCAAAAGTGGCTAAGAAATTTAGTATCATGATCTGAAACAATAGTATTTGGCACACCATGCAAGCGAATAATTTCACGAAAGAACAAATCAGCAACATTGACATCATCATCGCTTTTATGACATGGTATAAAGTGTGCCATTTAGAGAATCTATCACGACAACAAATATGCTATCCCTCCTTCTTTGTTCTAGGTAAACCTAAAACAAAGTCCATAGATATATCCTCCCAAGGAACACTAGAGTGCAGGCAAAGGCATATATAAACCATGAGGATTGAGTCGTGACTTAGCTTTTTGACATGTAGTGCAGTGAGCAATAAAAGCGCTCAACATCCGTCTCATCTCTGGCCAAAAGAAATGTGTAGCAAGTACATCCTCCGTCTTCTTCACGCCAAAGTGTCCCATTAGTCCTTCTCCATGTGCCTCCTGCAACAACAAAAGGCGAAACGAGCTAGCTGGAATGCATAGCTTGTTAGTACGAACACAAATCCATCATTAACGACAAACTTGTTCCATGTTCTTCCTTCTTTACAATTCTACAATACATCTTTAAAATCAGCATCATGCACATATTGATCTTTGATGGTCTCCAAACCAAATATTTTGAAGTCAAGTTGTGAAAGCATAGTATAGCGATGAGACTATGCATTAGCAATAACATTTTCTTTACCCTTCTTGTGTTTAATGACATAAGGAAAGTCTCAATGAATTAAACCCATTTAGCATGTCTACGATTCAGTTTAGCTTGACTTTTAATATGTTTCAAAGATTCATGATCAGAATGTATAACAAATTCTTTGGGCCATAAATAATGTTGCCATGTTTCTAAAGTCGAACAAGAGCATATAATTCTTTATCATAAGTAGAGTGATTCAGACTAGGCCCTCAATTTTTGAGAAAAGTATGCAACAGGTTTGCCATCTTGCAATAACAAACCTCTAATCCAATTCCACTAGCATCACATTCAAGCTCAAAAGTCTTATTAAAATCAGGAAGTTGGAGTAAAGGGCATGTGTCAACTTATCTTTCAATACCGTGAAGGCTTCTTCACATGCGGTACCCCAAACAAAAGGCACATCCTTCTTTGTAAGCTCATTGAGAGGTGCAGCAATGGTGCTGAAATCTCTCACAAGCGCCTATAGAATCCAGCGAGGCCAAGAAAACTCCTCACTTGTGTGACCGTTACGGGCTGCGGCCAACTCTCAATAGCTTCAATCTTGGCTTTATCAACTTCAATTCCTGTGGAGTAGCAACATAACCAAGAAAAGACACTCGGTCGATTGCAAAGGTGCACTTCCCAAGGTTACCAAACAAGCGTGCATCACGTGAGAGCAATAAAAACAGCACGTAAATGTTCCAAATGTTCCTCCAAAGATCTGCTATAAATCAATATGTCATCAAAGTAAACTACCACAAATCGTCCAATGAAAGCACGTAAAACTTCGTTCATTAATCTCATGAAAGAACTAGGTGCATTAGTTAACCCAAAAGGCATGACTAACCACTCATATAATCCAAACTTAGTTTTAAATGCTGTTTTCCATTCATCCCCCAATTTCATACGAATTTGATGGTATCCACTCATAAATCAACTTTGGAGAATATTATAGAGCCACTCAATTCATCAAGCATATCATCTAGCCTAGGAATAGGATGGCGATAACGAATAGTAATATTATTAATGCCTCTACAATCAACACAAATCGTGGCGTACCATCCTTTTTACGCACTAGAATAATAGGAACAGCACAAGGTCTAAAGGATTCGTGTATATAACCTTTGTCGAGCAGCTCTTGTACTTGGCGCATAATCTTCTTCGTCTCCTCTGGATTAGTGCGGTATGGCGCCGCGGTTTGGCGGTGAAGCACGGGAATTAAGTCAATCGATGATCAATCCCTCGAATAGGCGGTAATCCGGTGCGCGTCTTGTGGAAAGGCGTCGTGAACTCTGCAAAATGTTAGTGATAGCAGGAGGCAAAGAGGAAAACCCGTCCTTGAATGAAAATAATGCCTCTTTGCACACAAAAGCATAGCAAACAGATTTGCTAAAATCTAGCTCATCAATATCAGATTTAGTGGCAAGTAAACATGCACTTTTCAATTTAATTTGGAAGCAACACTAGATGGTTTACTATTAGGCTTCATATGTTGCTCAAATTCTTTTGCCACAATCTGATTTTCACTCTTATTTTCTCTGTTTTGCTTTCTTAGCTCTATTAATATCATCTTTCAAAATGGACTCGGGAATCATAGGAAGCAAAGTAATATTTTTATCCTTATGAACAAGAGTATCTTGATTGTTTCTACCATGGTGTCTGAAATTTTATCAAATTGCCATGGTCGACCAAGTAATAAGGAAATGCTTGCATAGGTACCATATCACAATCAACATAATCAGCATATGTAGAGATACTAAAATGCACAAGAACGATGCGTGTTACCTTAACCTTGCGCTGTTGTTGAACCATTGGATGTAGTAAGGATGTGGATGTGGTCTTGTGGCGAGATAGCTTCTCCACCATCTCCATGCTAGCCAAGTTGTTGCAGCTTCCTCCGTCTATGATGGCGCATACTGAGAACATTCCTTGACAACTCCTTGGTATGGAACAAATTGTGCCTCTGATTTTGCTCAGCTTGTGTGACCTGCACACTCAAAACACGTTGAGCGACTAAACATTCATACTGTCGGCGTCTTGAGGAGCCATGTATTGCGTCTCATGATCAGAATCATCTCCACCTGTTCTTCACGTGTAATAAGAGCCAATGTCTCCTCATCATAGTCACTAAGCGGACTCATACCCACCATCCTCGTAGCAATCATCACCGTTGAGATTTGCATTCTCTCGCATAATGACCTCTTCCCTTACAACAACGACAAATAATATCCTTTGGTGTGCCCGGTTGATGCCATGGAAGAAGAAGAGCTCTGTGTAGGCCGGCGGTGCGCTCTTGGCGAGATAGTGGGGTTGTGCTGCTTTCTTGTATCACGGTTGGAGGTAGCGGTGATGGAGGTCTTGGTGTAGTGCAAGTAGAGGATGCCGCGGTGTCCATGATGAAAGTTGACTGCGAGACAAGTTAGTTCGCGCAAATGCTTGTCGATCCTGCACTTCACGTTCAGCTTTACAAGCAAGATGGAATAAGCGAGTGATATTAGTATACTCCTTATACTCTAGAATGGTGCGAATCTCTCTATTTAATCCACCTATAAAGCGTGCAAGCATAGCTTCATTCTCCTCAACAATACCACATCTAATCATGCGGTTTGAAATTCACGATAATATTCTTCTACAGAATTTTTCCTTGTCTTAAGCGCTGCAATTTTGAAGCAATTCACGTTGATAATATGGTGGAACCCAGCAGTGCGCATAGCAGTTTTCAAAGAAGCCCAAGTGGCGGGAATAGGATATAATCTACAATGTTGAGACCACCATACACATGCAAAACTAGTGAAAGCACAAACAAGCGGCGACAACCCGTCTCTCCTCGGGATATTGTAAACATGTAAAAGCGTTGTTGAGTTTCTAACTCCCAAGTAAGATATATATCAGGAACATATCTACCCTCAAATGGTGGAATATTCAATTTCAGTTTAGGAATATGGACATCATCTCGTACACGAGGTGGTGGTGCGGGCCTACCATTACGAATAAATACGAGGTCGACCTGGTGGTGGTGGTGGTCTTTGGTGGCTGCGTAGTTCGATGTTGATCAACCTCATCCTCATATTAAGCCCATAAACTCATCATCCTCCTCGGTACTGCAGCGGCGATGGCGAGAACCAAAAAGCACCAACAGCGATGGCAGCGGCACCAGAATTTTGTCTGGCTCAATAGGAACACGCTGAGCTCGTCCATCTTGATTCGGAAGGGCGTAGTTGTTGTTGTTCTTGAGGTGCGATAGGTGCAGCGGCGGTGGTTGTGGAAAAGCGCACGAGCAATTGATTAAACTTGCTATCAAGCTTTGTTTCAAGCGTCTTCTCAATGCCATCTATCTTCTCCATGGCCTCGTCAAATCTGTTTAGCACATCTTGCACTGTCCAATCATCATTTCTTTGAAACTTATCATGTAGCTGTTTGTTCGTCGAGTTCTCCCAATCAGTCTCATCGCTTGTGATCCTACCATGGTTAGCGACAAATAGAAACACACAAGAATATGATCCTCTGGACTACTAAGAAGTGGTGGTGGTGTATCACAAACCCGTCAAGCAAATCTCAAATTCTTACAGTTCTTACCGGCGGCGGTGGTGATCGGCAACCGTTGTAGTCAAAACTCTCAAAGCTTGGATATAGCGATTACGGGGAGAATCAAGCATACGGCGTAGATGTATGTGGAGTTGGGAAGGCTTATAATATGGTAGCGAAAAAGGTCGACAATAATCAATTCGGAGATGCAAAGTTGAATAAGCGCTCAGCGATGGTCTTGTCTTTGGTCCTAGGCTGAACCGTGCTAGAGGCGAGCCTAGAACACTAACAAAATCACGGTGCTGCGTAAACAAGGAAAAAGCACACTCTGAAATTTTATTTTTTTCGCTCTTTTTTTTGCGCTGCTTTTTTTTTTTTTGAAAAATCACTATAATGGCGAGTGTCTCAAAACTCTTCCCGGTCAATGACGGGATGTTCTCAAAATTTTTTGACCAAATTTTTTTTTATTTGCCGGACCCAAAAGCTGAAGCGGGTCAAAAAACTTTCTATAAAAGCGGTGGCTCAATCGCTTAGAAGCACCTAAAATAGGATAGCGAAATTTTTTTGTCCGTGCGTTTTGGAAAATTTTGGGCCTAAGCGGAGGTGGTTTCGGACTCTTTTTTGAAACCAACCTCTTCTACGGACGACAAAAGATTGCTGGAATCGAAACCTACTCGAGACAAGGAAACACGAATCGGAAAACTAGGTGGATCACGAAAACAAACCTAATATGCAAGGAACTTCGGTTGGTGGTGGATATATGGCGGTAGATGGCGGTGGTGATATATGGGCGGTGGTGGTATATGGATCACAGTTGAGCGGTGGCGGATAAGCGGTGGTGGTATATGGATGGAGTTGAGCGGTGGCGGATAAGCGGTGATGGTAGATGGCGAGGCGATGATAATGGTGCGGCGTGGCGTGACAACTTATGACGAACTCGAAACTCTAAAAGACTAGACTCTAAGACCAGCAACTAGACACGGCGATGCAACATAAATTCAACAATGCAAATCTGAAAAAGATTATGCAAAGGCTCGGTGGTTGGATAGGATGAACTAACCTAATTTTTTGTGGCTTTTTAAGTGGACTATAGGTATGAAGAACAGACTCGATCTAAACTACGAAAAAGCGTAAAATCTCACCGAGCAACACGGAAATCGATACCACTTGATAGAGGCAAAGGTGTCCGTCTTTCGATGAGATGGTGGATTTCGCTTTGGTGGAAGTCGACTTTGGCGATCCGACTACGAGCGTGCGAGGGCGTCGGCGCCTTATGCTGTCGCTAAACCAACTCAGAGAGGTTATTGACCCACGCAGAACACGATCAACGACCACGAGGTGCATTTCTGCGAGCAAACAAAGAACAAGCAAGAAACTAAGATTGCAATCTAGATATTGCGAATATAAGATGAAAGCTTTATTGATCAAGGTGGAGTTCTATGGCGCCTTTATGCAGTCGTTAAACACAAACAAAATCTGCGAAGTTGCAGCTATGGCGAACTTTTAATCTAAACAAAACCCAAAGTCTAAATGGTGCCCTAAGGGCTGTATATATCGAGGAAGAGGGATGAATTTCGTGGCCCTTGGTGGAGGGTCGAAACTAAGCCTATCCTTGTTTCCCCACACATACGGACTCTAAAATAGCCTATACTTATGTATTTCGAAATTACATGGGCTGGCCCAATAATAAGGTGTGCAGCACCTAGAATAGCCTCTGGACGAAATTTATGAAGTGGCATCTTGTATATTTCGTCCAAGGCTTCATGCACTCATTATGGTGGCTTCAAAGTCCTGAAATCATCACTTGTAACTCCGTTCTTGTCCCCCTTGCGCATTCCATCATCTCCATGCTTGTTCTTGCTCCAATGTTCATCCTTCTCCAAGCTAGGCTGATGCGGAGCATCCTTCCATCATCCCCATGGACTCTACATCAACACCTACAACACCACAACGACCGATGACTCGAGCACGTGCAAGAGCTCTTGAAACGAGGTGACATCACTCCTCTCACAACTCT
The DNA here is from genome assembly GCA_021437245.1 of Aegilops speltoides. Lineage (NCBI taxonomy): Eukaryota > Viridiplantae > Streptophyta > Magnoliopsida > Poales > Poaceae > Aegilops > Aegilops speltoides. The sequence continues at coordinate 80,827 of JAHHZJ010002425.1, forward strand.
CCTTGATTCACATGAGACATGGTTACTACCTCAAATGGAAACTCTATGCATACTCGGGCACCAAGGAGTCGACCATGAAGATGCTAGGAAGCGAGAAGGCGGAAGCGGAAGGCATGCATGAAGGCGAGAGAAAAGCAACAAGGACTAGAGAGGCGGACGATCGGGACGGAAGCTTGAGACGATCGGGACGAGCAGGACGATCCGGCTCTAGCGACCGTAAGCAGCAAGCTCCCTCCCGGCCGGACCATCAGGTCACGTCCGATCATCCGGACCCCTTGGGACGTCCGGACCACCAGCCGGACATCCGGCCCCTCGCGACCATCGGCCGACCCTCCGGCTCATCAAGGTCCCATACGATCATCCGGACCCTGTCCGGATCATCCAACCAGCCTTTTGTGCGGCGTGTTGGTCTAAGCCCATGTACCCCTTAGCCCCGGACTCTATATAGGACCCCTCTCCTCACTTTGAGACTTAGCATTGGATTAGCTCATATTTGTGTGAGAGCCTTTGCTCATCCACTCGGTTACTTCTCCTCGGAGATCGGGACCTCCTTGGAGAAGATCCCTTGCGGATTCAAGACCCCTATCTTGGGAAGAACATCAAGGCCTCCTCTTGGAGATGAGCGCTTCCTTTGTATCCTTACCTAGTTGACTATGTATCTTGTCGATCTCATGTGTGTATGTTGATCTAGCACTTGTGTGATCGATTCCTTGTTAGTTGAGTGATTCTCTCGTTTTCCCGTGTTTCCCCTCGTGCTTCGCGTGTTCTTCGTGTTTCCTCCGTAGGATCCCCTCAAGCGTGAAAGATCGGCGAATTAGGGTTCCACCCTACATCATATGGTATCATGAGCCACGTTGATCACGTTTTTGGAGCCCCTACCCCGTGATTTCTAGCTTGATTTTGTTGTTTTCGTCCTAAAATCCGAAAATCCCCACAAAAATGCCCCCAATTTTTTTTTGTGATTTGTTAGTTTTGATGATGTTTTGTTGATTTTGATTCGTGGATTCCGTGTGTAACTCGTGGATGTTGTGTTTCCCCACCTTCTCCCCCTCGAAATCCATCCAAAATCCTCGAAATCGTCAAATTTCTCCCCGTTTTGGAGTTCTTCCCGAGCAGTTCCCGTGCGTGGTTGACCTGCCCGGATCATCCGGACCAAGTCCCGGATCATCAGACCTTGCCGGATCATCGGCTCCTAGCCGGATCATCAAACTTCCTCTGCCCAGCTGCGATTCTGCGATCCACCATCCATCTCCACCACCATCCACACTTTCATACACCCCACCCTTCACCACCATTTCCACTTGCCAAACCCCAAGACTCAACCTCCGTACTACCATTGAATTTGAGTTCGACAATTTGAGTGAGATTTCCGTGTCCTCTTGTGTTTGGCTATTTAGGCGGTGTGACATCAACAACAAGCGCTCATTTTGGTGGCTACTCATCTTAGCTCTGAGACGGTAACCGGCGACATCTTTGTCATACCTTGCAATTGCATTGATAACCATCATATACCATCTTTTGCGTTGCTTACCCATCGAGACTAGCCATTGAGTATTGCGGCAGCGTGACTTGTGCACATTAGTTGCATACACCATATCATACATACCATCGAGGTGCATATCTGGAATCAACTTGTGTGTCACAAAGTTGTCATCGCATACACAATTGCTATCTTAGTTAGTCAAGTTTGCATAAGAAAAGAGCTCAAAGAAAAGAGCCACTCAAGCTTTTAAGCAAAGAGGAAAGATAAGCAAAGAGCTTATAAGCAACAAGCATAGCATCATACAACATTAAGATTGTCATATAAGATCATCTTGGATCATTGCCGATACACCATACATATAGCATCGTGGGATAGAGATCGTTGCATAATTGCCTAGTAGGTTGTGCACAAGCTCCGTATCCGCCTATTATTGCAATCGTGCTAAGCGTGTCTCTAGTATTGTGCAACAAGAGCATTTTAAGTGGATTCCACATTTTGGCTCACTTTTGGTTTGCACAATCCCATTTATCTATTTGCGTGTGTGTTTCCGTGTACCACTACTTGCTTGGTCTACTTGTTGCATATCTTGCGAATTTGCGAATCTTCTTCAACATTTTTGAGTCAAGCTAACGATTGCAATCAATTTTGTGCCACCATCTAACCAAGCTCCACCAAAAGCTTTTACTTGTGTCGGTGTGAGAATCGACAAGGATCGGTACCAATAGTGCTATTTCATTGTCCGCATTTGAGTGAACTTGATTCATCTTCAACCGGTCAAAGGTACATTGGTATTAGTTCTTCTCCTTCTACCACTCACAATTTGCTTCAAATGATGGATAGGCCAAGCTCTTCTACAAATCCACTCTTCTTGAGCAAGGCGGCGACATGTCATCATCGTCACCAAGAGCCACCTCTTTAGCGGCGCAGCGAGGTGATAGAGCAAAAGGTGTCCGTCTTCGATGAGATGGAGGATTTCGCTTTGGTGGAAGTCGACTTGACGATCCGACTATGGCGTCGCGAGCGTCGCGCCCTGTCGCTAAACCAACTCCAGAGGTTATTGACCACGCGAACACGATCAACGACCACGAGGTCTATTTCCTGCGAGCAAGCGAAGAACAAGCAAGAAACTAAGATTGCAATCTGGATATTGCGAATATAAGATGAAAGCTTTATTGATCAAGGTGGGGTTACTGTGGCGCCTTTATGCAGTCGTTGAACACAAGCGAAATCTGCGAAGTTGCAGCTATGGCGAACTTTTGATCTAAACAAAACCCAAAGTCTGAGCGGTGCCCTAAGGGCTGTATATATGGAGGAAGAGGGGTGAATTTCGTGGCCCTTGGTAGAGGGTCGAAACTAACCCTATCTCTTGTTTCCCCACATCACGGACTCTAAAATAGCCTATACTTATGTATTTCGAAATTACATGGGTCTGGCCCAATAATAAGGTGATGCAGCACCTAGAATAGCCTCTGGACGAAATTTATGAAGTGGCATCTTGTATATTTCGTCCAAGGCTTCATGCATCATTATGGTGGCTTCAAAGTCTGAAATCATCACTTGTAACTCCGTTCTTGTCCCCTTGTGCATGCCATCATCTCCATGCTTGTTCTTGCTCCAATGTTCATCCTTCTCCAAGCTAGGCCCTTCATTTGTAATCAAAACAAATGTATCCAATTTAAGCGACATCATATTCTCATGAACATTAGAATCATTACCAAGAAAGCGAAAGTACAGTAATTTAGTTGGCGTCTTGTGAGCTCTAGTAATTGGTCCGGTATGTATAGCGGCGAGGGGCTGTGGGTGTAACAATGGTATTGATGTCCTCATCATCCTCCCTTCTTGAAATGAAGTCGTCCTCGACGGAAGTTCATCTTCCTCACCAAATATGGCTTCAAATCTGCAATGTTAAAGGTGGGACTAACCCCAAAATCTGCGAGCAGCTCAAGTTTATATGCATTATCATTTACTTTCTCCAACACCTTAAAGGGACCAGCAGACACGTGGCATTAGCTTTGATTTGCGCAAATCGGAAATCTATCCTTACATAAATGTAACCAAACAAGATCTCCGGTGCAAACACAACATGTTTTCTACCCTTATCTCCGGCAAGTTTATATTTAGCATTCATCGCTCAATGTTTTCCTTAGTTAACTCATGCATTTTAAAATCAATTCAGCGTTCTTTATCATCAAAATTAACCTTCTCCGAAGATGGAAGAAGCGACAAATCAATAGGTGCACGGTAGGAAACCATACACAACTTCAAAGGGCACATCTTAGTAGTAGAATGCAATGAGCGATTATAAGCAAATTCAATATGAGGCAAGCATTCCTCCCACATTTTCTTATTATTCTTTAGAACAGCCCTAAGCATAGTAGACAATGTTCTATTGACTACTTGGTTTGTCCATCGGTTTGGGGGTGACAAGTAGTACTAAAAAGCAGTTTAGTCCCCAACTTAGCCCATAAACATCTCCAAAAGTGGCTAAGAAATTTAGTATCACGATCTGAAACAATATTATTTGGCACACCATGCAAGCGAATAATTTCACGAAAGAACAAATCAGCAACATTTGACATCATCGCTTTTATGACATGGTATAAAGTGTGCCATTTTGAGAATCTATCCACGACAACAAATATGCTATCCCTCCTTCTTTGTTCTAGGTAAACCTAAAACAAAGTCCATAGATATATCCTCCCAAGGAACACTAGAGTGCGAGCAAAGGCATATATAAACCATGAGGATTGAGTCGTGACTTAGCTTTTTGACATGTAGTGCGTTGAGCAATAAAGCGCTCAACATCCGTCTCATCTTTGGCCAAAAGAAATGTGTAGCAAAGTCGTCCTCCGTCTTCTTCACGCCAAAGTGTCCCATTAGTCCTCCTCCATCGCCTCTGCAACAACAAAAGGCGAGCGGAGCTAGCTGGAATGCATAGCTTGTTATACGGAACACAAATCCATCATTAACGACAAACTTGTTCCATGTTCTTCCTTCTTTACAATTCTGCAATACATCTTTAAAATCAGCATCATACACATATTGATCTTTGATGGTCTCCAAACCAAATATTTTGAAGTCAAGTTGTGAAAGCATAGTATAGCGACGAGACAATGCATCGACAATAACATTTTCTTTACCCCTCTTGTGTTTAATGACATAAGGAAAGTCTCAATGAATTCAACCCATTTAGCATGTCTACGATTCAGTTTAGCTTGACTTTTAATATGTTTCAAAGATTCATGATCAGAATGTATAACAAATTCTTTGGGCCATAAATAATGTTGCCATGTTTCTAAAGTCGAACAAGAGCATATAATTCTTTATCATAAGTAGAGTAATTCAGACTAGGCCCTCAATTTTTTAGAAAAGTATGCAACAGGTTTGCCATCTTGTAATAACACACCTCTAATCCAATTCCACTAGCATCACATTCAAGCTCAAAGTCTTATTAAAATCGGGAAGTTGGAGTAAAGGGCATGTGTCAACTTATCTTTCAATACCGTGAAGGCTTCTTCT
>JAHHZJ010002426.1:0-24860 GCA_021437245.1 Aegilops speltoides
ATCGTGGGACTCACTTCGGGACACCAAAGCAGTGAGTAATAGTCCACGAAGCGGGCCAGAATCGGCCAAAACTACGAGTTTGATGACTTACGTAAGCGCACCTTGGGGTTCGTCAATCGTGGAAATCACTCCTGGTCCCCGAAACAATGAGTAATAGTCCACGAAACGGGCCAGAATCGGGCAAAACTACGAGAGTTGATGACCGACACATAAAGCGCACCTTAGGGTTCATGAATCATGGAAATCACTCAGGACCCCAAAGCGGTGAGTAATAGTCCACGAAGCGGGCGAGAATCGGCCAAAAGCTGCAGTGTTGATGGCCGACACGTAAGCACACCTCGGGGTTCGGGAATCGTGGAAATTACTCCGGGACCCCAAAACAGTGAGTACTAGTCCACGAAACGGGCCAGAATCAGCCAAAACCGTGAGTGTTGATGATCGACACGTAAGCACACCTTGGGGTTCGTCAATCGTGGAAATCACTCCGGGACCCCAAAACAGTGAGTAATAGTCCACGAAACGGGCCAGAATCGGCCAAAACTGCGAGTGTTGATGACCGAAGCGGGCCGAATCGGCCAAAAAAGCGCACCTTGGGGTTCGTCAATCGTGGGACTCACTCCGGGACCCCAAAATAGTGAGTAATAGTCCATGAAACGGGCCAGAATCGGCGAAACTACGAGTGTTGATGGCCAAACCGTAAGCGCACCTTGGGGTTCGTCAATCGTGGGACTCACTCGGGGACCCCAAAACAGTGAGTAATAGTCCACGAAACGGGCCGAATCGGCCAAAACTGCGAGAGTTGATGACCGACACCTTAAGCGCACCATGGGTTCTTGAATCATGGAAATCACTCGGGACCCCAAAAAGTGAGTAATAGTCCACGAAAGCATCGGCAAGAACCGGTCAAAACTACGAGTGTTGATGGCCGGGACAAAACGTGAGTAAAGCGCACCTTAGGGTTCGTCAATCGAGTGGGACTCACTCCGGGACCCCAAAACAGTGAGTAATAGTCCAAACGAGGCGGGCGAGAATCGGCGAAACTACGAGTGTTGATGGCCGACCGTAAGTGCACCTAGGGGTTAAATCAATCGTGGGACTCACTCGGGGACCCCAAAACAGTGAGTAATAGTCCACGAAACGGGCCAGAATCGGCCAAAACTGCGAGTGTTGATTACCGACACGTAAGCAAACCACAGGGTTAAATCAATCATGGGACTCACTCGGGACCCAAAATAGTGAGTAATAGTCCACCAAACGGGCCAGAATCAGCCAAAACTGAGAGTGTTGATGACCGACATGTAAGCGCACCTTGGGGTTTGTCAATCGTGGGACTTACTCCGGCACCCCAAAACAGTGAGTAATAGTCCACGACACGGGCCAGAATCGGCCAAAATTGCGAGTGTAGATGGTGATAAGTAAAAGCGCACCTTAGGGTTTGTCAATCGTGGGACTTACTCGGGAAACCAAAAGCAGTGAGTAATAGTCCACAAGCGGGCGAGAATCGGCCAAAACTACGAGTTTGATGACTTACGTAAAGCGCACCTTGGGGTTCGTCAATCGTGGAAATCACTCCTGGTCCCGAAACAATGAGTAATAGTCCACGAAGCGGGCGAGAATCGGGCAAAAATGCACGAGTTGATGGCCGACACATAAAGCGCACCTTAGGGTTCATGAATCATGGAAATCACTCTGGGACCCCAAAGCTGCAGTGAGTAATAGTCGGGGTTGAAGCGGGAAAGAATCGGCCAAAACTGCAGTGTTGATGGCCGAGCCGTAAGCACACCTCGGGGTTGATGATAGTGAGAATCGTGGAAATTACTCCGGGACCCCAAAACAGTGAGTGAGTAATAGTCCACGAAGCGGGCGAGAATAAGCCAAAACTGCGAGTGTTGATGATCGAACCGTAAGCACACCTTAGGGTTAAATCAATCGTGGAAATCACTCAGGGACCCCAAAGCGGTGAGTAATAGTCCACGAAACGGGCCAGAATCGGCCAAAACTGCGAGTGTTGATGACCGACACGTAAGTGCACCTTGGGGTTCGTCAATCGTGGGACTCACTCGGGGACCCCAAAACAGTGAGTAATAGTCCACGAAACGGGCCGGCATCGGCCAAAACTGCGAGAGTTGATGACCGACACGTAAGCGCACCATGGGTTCTTGAATCATGGAAATCACTCCGGGACCCCAAAAGAGTGAGTAATAGTCCACGAAACGGGCCAGAATCGGTCAAAACTACAGTGTTGATGGCCGACACGTAAGCGCACCTTAGGGTTAAGTCAATCGTGGGACTCACTCGGGACCCCAAAGCAGTGAGTAATAGTCCGAGGCGGGCCAGAATCGGGCGAAACTACGAGTGTTGATGACCGACACGTAAGTGCACCTAGGGGTTCGTCAATCGTGGGACTCACTCGGGGACCCCAAAACAGTGAGTAATAGTCCACGAAACGGGCCAGAATCGGCCAAAACTGCGAGTGTTGATTACCGACACGTAAGCAAACCCTGGGGTTCGTCAATCATGGGACTCACTCCGGGACCCAAAATAGTGAGTAATAGTCCACCAAACGGGCCAGAATCAGCCAAAACTGAGAGTGTTGATGACCGACATGTAAGCGCACCTTGGGGTTTGTCAATCGTGGGACTTACTCCGCCACCCCAAAACAGTGAGTAATAGTCCACGACACGGGCCAGAATCGGCCAAAATTGCGAGTGTAGATGACTGATAAGTAAGCGCACCTTGGGGTTTGTCAATCGTGGGACTTACTTCGGGAAACCAAAACAGTGAGTAATAGTCCACGAAACGGGCCAGAATCGGCCAAAACTACGAGTTTTGATGACTTACACGTAAGCGCACCTTGGGGTTCGTCAATCGTGGAAATCACTCCTGGTCCCGAAACAATGAGTAATAGTCCACAAGCGGGCGAGAATCGGGCAAAAATCGAGAGTTGATGGCCGACACATAAAGCGCACCTTAGGGTTCATGAATCATGGAAATCACTCTGGGACCCCAAAGCGGTGAGTAATAGTCCACAAGCGGGCGAGAATCGGCCAAAAGCTGCGAGTGTTGATGACCGACACGTAAGCACACCTCGGGGTTAAGAATCGTGGAAATTACTCGGGACCCCAAAGCAGTGAGTACTAGTCCACGAAGCGGGCGAGAATAAGCCAAAACCGCGAGTGTTGATGATCGACGTAAGCACACCTTAGGGTTAAATCAATCGTGGAAATCACTCGGGACCCCAAAGCGGTGAGTAATAGTCCACGAAGCGGGCGAGAATCGGCCAAAAGCTGCGAGTGTTGATGACCGACACGTAAAAGTGCACCTTGGGGTTCGTCAATCGTGGGACTCACTCGGGGACCCCAAAGCAGTGAGTAATAGTCCACGCAAGCGGGCGGCATCGGCCAAAAGCTGCGAGAGTTGATGGCCCGACACGTAAGCGCACCATGGGTTCTTGAATCATGGAAATCACTCAGGACCCCAAAGAGTGAGTAATAGTCCACAAGCAGGCGAGAATCGGTCAAAACTCTACAGTGTTGATGACCGACACGTAAGCGCACCTTGGGGTTCGTCAATCGTGGGACTCACTCCGGGACCCCAAAACAGTGAGTAATAGTCCAGGAGACGGGCCAGAATCGGGCGAAACTACGAGTGTTGATGACCGACACGTAAGTGCACCTAGGGGTTCGTCAATCGTGGGACTCACTCGGGGACCCCAAAACAGTGAGTAATAGTCCACGAAACGGGCCAGAATCGGCCAAAACTGCGAGTGTTGATTACCGACACGTAAGCAAACCTTGGGGTTCGTCAATCATGGGACTCACTCCGGGACCCAAAATAGTGAGTAATAGTCCACCAAACGGGCCAGAATCAGCCAAAACTGTGAGTGTTGATGACCGACATGTAAGCGCACCTTGGGGTTTGTCAATCGTGGGACTTACTCCGGCACCCCAAAACAGTGAGTAATAGTCCACGACACGGGCCAGAATCGGCCAAAATTGCGAGTGTAGATGACTGACAAGTAAGCGCACCTTGGGGTTTGTCAATCGTGGGACTCACTCCGGAAACCAAAGCGCAGTGAGTAATAGTCCACGAAGCGGGCGAGAATCGGCCAAAACTACGAGTTTGATGACTTACGTAAAGCGCACCTTAGGGTTCGTCAATCGTGGAAATCACTCTGGTCCCGAAACAATGAGTAATAGTCCACAAGCGGGCGAGAATCGGGCAAAATCGAGAGTTGATGGCCGAACACATAAGCGCACCTTAGGGTTCATGAATCATGGAAATCACTCGGGACCCCAAAGCGGTGAGTAATAGTCCACGAAGCGGGCGAGAATCGGCCAAAAGCTGCAGTGTTGATGGCCGACACGTAAGCACACCTCGGGGTTAGGAATCGTGGAAATTACTCCGGGACCCCAAAACAGTGAGTACTAGTCCACGAAACGGGCCAGAATCAGCCAAAACCATGAGTGTTGATGATCGACACGTAAGCACACCTTGGGGTTCGTCAATCGTGGAAATCACTCCGGGACCCCAAAACAGTGAGTAATAGTCCACGAAACGGGCCAGAATCGGCCAAAACTGCGAGTGTTGATGACCGACACGTAAGTGCACCTTGGGGTTCGTCAATCGTGGGACTCACTCTGGGACCCCAAAACAGTGAGTAATAGTCCCCAAGCGGGCGGCATCGGCCAAAAGCTGCGAAGTTGATGGCCGACACGTAAAGCGCACCATGGGTTCTTGAATCATGGAAATCACTCGGGACCCCAAAAGAGTGAGTAATAGTCCACAAGCAGGCGAGAATCGGTCAAAACTACGAGTGTTGATGGCCCGACACGTAAAAGCGCACCTTAGGGTTCGTCAATCGTGGGACTCACTCCGGGACCCCAAAGCAGTGAGTAATAGTCCGAGAGCGGGCGAGAATCGGCGAAACTACAGTGTTGATGGCCGACACGTAAAGTGCACCTTGGGGTTCGTCAATCGTGGGACTCACTCAGGGACCCCAAAACAGTGAGTAATAGTCCACGAAACGGGCCAGAATCGGCCAAAACTGCGAGTGTTGATTACCGACACGTAAGCAAACCTTGGGGTTCGTCAATCATGGGACTCACTCCGGGACCCAAAATAGTGAGTAATAGTCCACCAAACGGGCCAGAATCAGCCAAAACTGAGAGTGTTGATGACCGACATGTAAGCGCACCTTGGGGTTTGTCAATCGTGGGACTTACTCGCCACCCCAAAGCAGTGAGTAATAGTCCACGACACGGGCGAGAATCGGCCAAAATTGCGAGTGTAGATGGTGATAAGTAAAGCGCACCTTAGGGTTTGTCAATCGTGGGACTCACTCCGGAAACCAAAAGCAGTGAGTAATAGTCCACAAGCGGGCGAGAATCGGCCAAAACTACGAGTTTTGATGACTTACGTAAAGCGCACCTTGGGGTTCGTCAATCGTGGAAATCACTCTGGTCCCGAAACAATGAGTAATAGTCCACGAAGCGGGCGAATCGGGCAAAAATACGAGAGTTGATGGCCCGACACATAAAGCGCACCTTAGGGTTCATGAATCATGGAAATCACTCTGGGACCCCAAAACAGTGAGTAATAGTCCACGAAACGGGCCAGAATCGGCCAAAACTGCGAGTGTTGATGACCGACACGTAAGCACACCTCGGGGTTCGGGAATCGTGGAAATTACTCCGGGACCCCAAAACAGTGAGTACTAGTCCACAAGCGGGCAGAATAAGCCAAAACGCGAGTGTTGATGATCGACACGTAAGCACACCTTGAGGGTTAAATCAATCGTGGAAATCACTCGGGACCCCAAAACAGTGAGTAATAGTCCACGAAACGGGCCAGAATCGGCCAAAACTGCGAGTGTTGATGACCGACACGTAAGCGCACCTTGGGGTTCGTCAATCGTGGGACTCACTCCGGGACCCCAAAATAGTGAGTAATAGTCCATGAAGCGGGAGAATCGGGCGAAACTGCGAGTGTTGATGGCCAAACCGTAAAGCGCACCTTGGGGTTCGTCAATCGTGGGACTCACTCGGGGACCCCAAAACAGTGAGTAATAGTCCACGAAACGGGCCGGCATCGGCCAAAACTGCGAGAGTTGATGACCGACACGTAAGCGCACCATGGGTTCTTGAATCATGGAAATCACTCCGGGACCCCAAAAGAGTGAGTAATAGTCCACAAGCGGGCGAGATCGGTCAAAACTACAGTGTTGATGGCCGACACGTAAAGCGCACCTTAGGGTTTCGTCAATCGTGGGACTCACTCCGGGACCCCAAAGCAGTGAGTAATAGTCCGAGGCGGGCGAGAATCGGCGAAACTACAGTGTTGATGGCCAAACCGTAAAGTGCACCTAGGGGTTAAATCAATCGTGGGACTCACTCGGGGACCCCAAAGCAGTGAGTAATAGTCCACGAAGCGGGCGGGCGAGAATCGGCCAAAAGCTGAGTGTTGATTACCGACACGTAAGCAAACCTTGGGGGTTAATCAATCATGGGACTCACTCCGGGACCCAAAATAGTGAGTAATAGTCCACCAAGCGGGCGAGAATCAGCCAAAAGCGTGAGTGTTGATGACCGACATGTAAGCGCACCTTGGGTTTGTCAATCGTGGGACTTACTCCGCCACCCCAAAAGCAGTGAGTAATAGTCCACGAAGCGGGCGAGAATCGGCCAAAGCTGCGAGTGTTGATGGCCGACACGTAAGCGCACCTTGGGTTCGTCAATCGTGGGACTCACTCGGGACCCCAAAGCAGTGAGTAATAGTCCACGAAGCGGGCGAATCGGCCAAACTACGAGTGTTGATGACCGAACGTAAGCGCACCTTGGGTTCGTCAATCGTGGAAATCACTCGGGACCCCAAAACAGTGAGTAATAGTCCACGAAGCGGGCGAAGCCAAATCGGCCAAAACCTTGGGGCGTCAAGTGGTTGATGAGTAATAGTCCACAATAAATCGCACTGCGAGTGTTGGGCGACACGTAAGCGCAATCAATCGTGGAAATCACTCCGGGACCCCAAAACAGTGAGTAATAGTCCACGAAACGGGCCAGAATCGGCCAAAACTACGAGTGTTGATGACCGACACGTAAGCGCACCTTGGGGTTGTCAATCGTGGGACTCACTCCGGGACCCCAAAACAGTGAGTAATAGTCCACGAAACGGGCCAGAATCGGCCAAAACTGCGAGTGTTGATGACCGACACGTAAGCGCACCTTGGGGTTCGTCAATCGTGGGAATCACTCGGGGACCCCAAAACAGTGAGTAATAGTCCACGAAACGGGCCAGAATCGGCCAAAACTGCGAGTGTTGATAGTCCGACACGCGAGAAAGCAAACCACGAGGGTTGATGTCAATCATGGACTCACTCGGGACCCCAAAATAGTGAGTAATAGTCCACCAAACGGGCCAGAATCGGCCAAAACTGAGAGTGTTGATGACCGACACGTAAGCGCACCTTGGGGTTCGTCAATCGTGGGACTCACTCCGGGACCCCAAAATAGTGAGTAATAGTCCACCACGGCGAGAATCGGGCCAAATCGGCCAAAATTGCGAGTGTAGATGAGTGACAAGTAAGCGCACCTTGGGGTTTGTCAATCGTGGGACTCACTTCGGGAAACCAAAACAGTGAGTAATAGTCCACGAAACGGGCCAGAATTGGCCAAAACTACGAGTTTTGATGACTTACACGTAAGCGCACCTTGGGGTTCGTCAATCGTGGAAATCACTCCTGGTCCCCGAAACAATGAGTAATAGTCCACGAAACGGGCCAGAATCGGGCAAAAGTACGAGAGTTGATGACCGACACATAAGCGCACCTTGGGGTTCGTGAATCATGGAAATCACTCTGGGACCCCAAAACAGTGAGTAATAGTCCACGAAACGGGCCAGAATCGGCCAAAACTGCGAGTGTTGATGACCGACACGTAAGCACACCTCGGGGTTCGGGAATCGTGGAAATTACTCCGGGACCCCAAAACAGTGAGTACTAGTCCACGAAACGGGCCAGAATAAGCCAAAACCGCGAGTGTTGATGATCGACACGTAAGCACACCTTGGGGTTCGTCAATCGTGGAAATCACTCCGGGACCCCAAAACAGTGAGTAATAGTCCACGAAGCGGGCGAGAATCGGCCAAAGCTGCAGTGTTGATGGCCCGACACGTAAGCGCACCTTGGGGTTCGTCAATCGTGGGACTCACTCCGGGACCCCAAAATAGTGAGTAATAGTCCACGAAACGGGCCAGAATCGGCGAAACTACGAGTGTTGATGACCGACACGTAAGTGCACCTTGGGGTTCGTCAATCGTGGGACTCACTCGGGGACCCCAAAACAGTGAGTAATAGTCCACGAAACGGGCCAGAATCGGCCAAAACTGCGAGTGTTGATTACCGACAAGTAAGCAAACCTTGGGGTTCGTCAATCATGGGACTCACTCCGGGACCCAAAATAGTGAGTAATAGTCCACCAAACGGGCCAGAATCAACCAAAACTGTGAGTGTTGATGACCGACATGTAAGCGCACCTTGGGGTTTGTCAATCGTGGGACTTACTCCGGCACCCCAAAACAGTGAGTAATAGTCCACGACACGGGCCAGAATCGGCCAAAATTGCGAGTGTAGATGACTGACAAGTAAGCGCACCTTGGGGTTTGTCAATCGTGGGACTCACTTCGGGACACCAAAACAGTGAGTAATAGTCCACGAAACGGGCCAGAATCGGCCAAAACTACGAGTTTTGATGACTTACACGTAAGCGCACCTTGGGGTTCGTCAATCGTGGAAATCACTCCTGGTCCCCGAAACAATGAGTAATAGTCCACGAAACGGGCCAGAATCGGGCAAAACTACGAGAGTTGATGACCTTGGGGTTCGTGAATCAATGAAATCACTCCGGGACCCCAAAACAATGAGTAATAGTCCACGAAACGGGCCAGAATCGGCCAAAACTGCGAGTGTTGATGACCGACACGTAAGCACACCTCGGGGTTAGGAATCGTGGAAATTACTCGGGACCCCAAAGCAGTGAGTACTAGTCCACGAAGCGGGCGAGAATCAGCGAAACGCGAGTGTTGATGATCGACACGTAAGCACACCTTGGGGTTCGTCAATCGTGTAAATCACTCCGGGACCCCAAAACAGTGAGTAATAGTCCACGAAATGGGCCAGAATCGGCCAAAACTGTGAGTGTTGATGACCGACGTGTAAGCGCACCTTTGGGTTAAATCAATCGTGGGACTCACTCGGGACCCCAAAATAGTGAGTAATAGTCCATGAAGCGGGCGAGAATCGGCCAAAAGCTGCAGTGTTGATGGCCCGACACGTAAAGCGCACCTTAGGGTTTGTCAATCGTGGGACTCACTCGGGACCCCAAAATAGTGAGTAATAGTCCACCAAGCGGGCGCGAATCAGCCAAAGCTGTGAGTGTTGATGACCGACATGTAAGCGCACCTTGGGGTTCGTCAATCGTGGTACTCACTCGAAACCCTAAAGCAGTGAGTAATAGTCCACGAAGCGGGCGAGAATCGGCGAAACTACTGGCGTTGATAGCCAGACACGTAAAAGCGCACCTTGGGGTTCGTCAATCGTGGGACTCACTCGGGGACCCCAAAGCAGTGAGTTATAGTCCACGAGCGGGCGAGAATCGGCCAAAGCTGCGAGTGTTGATTACCGACACGTAAAGCGCACCTTGGGGTTTGTCAATCGTGGAAATCACTCTAGGACCCCAAAGCAGTGAGTAATAGTCCCGCAAGCGGGCGGCATCGGCCAAAACTGCGAGTTGATGACCGACACGTAAAGCGCACCATGGGTTCTTGAATCATGGAAATCACTCGGGACCCCAAAAGAGTGAGTAATAGTCCACAAGCAGGCGAACCGGTCAAAACTACAGTGTTGATGGCCCGACACGTAAAGCGCACCTTAGGGTTCGTCAATCGTGGGAATCACTCGGGACCCCAAAGCAGTGAGTAATAGTCCGAGAGGCGGGCGAGAATCGGGCGAAACTACAGTGTTGATGGCCGACACGTAAGTGCACCTAGGGGTTAAGTCAATCGTGGGACTCACTCGGGGACCCCAAAACAGTGAGTAATAGTCCACGAAACGGGCCAGAATCGGCCAAAACTGCGAGTGTTGATTACCAACACGTAAGCAAACCTTGGGGTTCGTCAATCATGGGACTCACTCCGGGACCCAAAATAGTGAGTAATAGTCCACCAAACGGGCCAGAATCAGCCAAAACTGAGAGTGTTGATGACCGACATGTAAGCGCACCTTGGGGTTTGTCAATCGTGGGACTTACTCCGCCACCCCAAAACAGTGAGTAATAGTCCACGACACGGGCCAGAATCGGCCAAAATTGCGAGTGTAGATGACTGACAAGTAAGCGCACCTTGGGGTTTGTCAATCGTGGGACTCACTTCGGGACACCAAAACAGTGAGTAATAGTCCACAAGCGGGCGAAATTGGCCAAAACTCTGAGTTTGATGACTTACGTAAGCGCACCTTGGGGTTCGTCAATCGTGGAAATCACTCTGGTCCCGAAACAATTAGTAATAGTCCACAAGCGGGCGAGAATCGGGCAAAAATACGAGAGTTGATGGCCCGACACATAAAGCGCACCTTAGGGTTCATGAATCATGGAAATCACTCGGGACCCCAAAGCGGTGAGTAATAGTCCACAAGCGGGCGAATCGGCCAAAAGCTGCGAGTGTTGATGACCGACACGTAAGCACACCTCGGGGTTAGAGAATCGTGGAAATTACTCAGGGACCCCAAAGCAGTGGTACTAGTCCACAAGCGGGCGAGAATAAGCCAAAACGCGAGTGTTGATGATCGACACGTAAGCACACCTTAGGGTTCGTCAATCGTGGAAATCACTCGGGACCCCAAAAAGTGAGTAATAGTCCACGAAGCGGGCGAATCGGCCAAAGCTGCAGTGTTGATGACCGACACGTAAAGCGCACCTTAGGGTTAAATCAATCGTGGGACTCACTCGGGACCCCAAAATAGTGAGTAATAGTCCACGAAGCGGGCGAGAATCGGCCAAAGCTGCAGTGTTGATGGCCAAACCGTAAAGCGCACCTTAGGGTTTGTCAATCGTGGGACTCACTCGGGACCCCAAAATAGTGAGTAATAGTCCACCAAACGGGCCAGAATCAGCCAAAACTGTGAGTGTTGATGACCGACATGTAAGCGCACCTTGGGGTTCGTCAATCGTGGGACTCACTCCGAAACCCTAAAACAGTGAGTAATAGTCCACGAAACAGGACAGAATCGGGCGAAACTACGAGCGTTGATGACAGACACGTAAGCGCACCTTGGGGTTAAATCAATCGTGGGACTCACTCGGGGACCCAAAAGCAGTGAGTAATAGTCCACAAGCGGGCGAGAATCGGCCAAAAGCTGCAGTGTTGATGACCGACACGTAAGCGCACCTTGGGGTTCGTCAATCGTGGGACTCACTCAGGACCCCAAAATAGTGAGTAATAGTCCACGAAACGGGCGAGAATCGGCCAAAAGCTGCAGTGTTGATGACCGACACGTAAAGCGCACCTTGGGGTTTGTCAATCGATGGACTCACTCCGGGACCCCAAAATAGTGAGTAATAGTCCACCAAATGGGCGAGAATCAGCCAAAAGCTGTGAGTGTTGATGGCCCGACATGTAAGCGCACCTTAGGGTTCGTCAATCGTGGGACTCACTCCGAAACCCTAAAACAGTGAGTAATAGTCCACGAAACGGGCCAGAATCGGGCGAAACTCGGCGTTGATAGCAGACACGTAAAGCGCACCTTGGGGTTACGTCAATCGTGGGACTCACTCGGGGACCCCAAAGCAGTGAGTAATAGTCCACAAGCGGGCGAGAATTGGCCAAAGCTGCAGTGTTGATGGCCAAACACGTAAGCGCACCTTGGGTTCGTCAATCGTGGGACTCACTCCGGGACCCCAAAATAGTGAGTAATAGTCCACGAAACGGGCCAGAATCGGCCAAAACTGCGAGTGTTGATGACCGACACGTAAGCGCACCTTGGGGTTTGTCAATCGTGGGACTCACTCCGGGACCCCAAAATAGTGAGTAATAGTCCACCAAACGGGCCAGAATCAGCCAAAACTGTGAGTGTTGATGACCGACATGTAAGCACACCTTGGGGTTCGTCAATCGTGGTACTCACTCCGAAACCCTAAAACAGTGAGTAATAGTCCACGAAACGGGCCAGAATCGGGCGAAACTACAAGCGTTGATGACAGACACGTAAGCGCACCTTGGGGTTCGTCAATCGTGGGACTCACTCGGGGACCCCAAAACAGTGAGTAATAGTCCACGAACGGGCCAGAATCGGCCAAAACTGCGAGTGTTGATTACCGACACGTAAGCGCACCTTGGGGTTTGTCAATCGTGGAAATCACTCTAGGACCCCAAAACAGTGAGTAATAGTCCACGAAACGGGCCGGCATCGGCCAAAACTGCGAGAGTTGATGACCGACACGTAAGCGCACCATGGGTTCTTGAATCATGGAAATCACTCCGGGACCCCAAAAGAGTGAGTAATAGTCCACGAAAGCAGGGGCGAACCGGTCAAAACTACAGTGTTGATGGCCGACACGTAAGCGCACCTTGGGGTTCGTCAATCATGGGACTCACTCGGGACCCCAAAGCAGTGAGTAATAGTCCCGAGGCGGGCGAGAATCGAGGCGAAACTACAGTGTTGATGACCGACACGTAAGTGCACCTAGGGGTTCGTCAATCGTGGGACTCACTCGGGGACCCCAAAACAGTGAGTAATAGTCCACGAACCGGGCCAGAATCGGCCAAAAGCTGCAGTGTTGATTACCGACACGTAAGCAAACCACAGGGTTAAATCAATCATGGGACTCACTCCGGGACCCAAAATAGTGAGTAATAGTCCACCAAACGGGCCAGAATCAGCCAAAACTGTGAGTGTTGATGACCGACATGTAAGCGCACCTTGGGGTTTGTCAATCGTGGGACTTACTCCGGCACCCCAAAACAGTGAGTAATAGTCCACGACACGGGCCAGAATCGGCCAAAATTGCGAGTGTAGATGACTGACAAGTAAGCGCACCTTGGGGTTTGTCAATCGTGGGACTCACTCCGGGACACCAAAACAGTGAGTAATAGTCCACGAAACGGTCCAGAATCGGCCAAAACTACGAGTTTTGATGACTTACACGTAAGTGCACCTTGGGGTTCGTCAATCGTGGAAATCACTCCTGGTCCCCGAAACAATGAGTAATAGTCCACGAAACGGGCCAGAATAGGGCAAAAGTACGAGAGTTGATGACCGACACATAAGCGCACCTTGGGGTTCATGAATCATGGAAATCACTCTGGGACCCCAAAACAGTGAGTAGTAGTCCACGAAACGGGCCAGAATCGGCCAAAACTGCGAGTCTTGATGACCGACACGTAAGCACACCTCGGGGTTGGGAATCGTGGAAATTACTCGGGACCCCAAAGCAGTGAGTACTAGTCCACGAAGCAGGCGAGAATAAGCAAAAACGCGATTGTTGATGATCGACCGTAAGCACACCTTGGGGTTAAATCAATCGTGAAATCACTCCGGGACCCCAAAAGCGGTGAGTAATAGTCCACGAAGCGGGCGAGAATCGGCCAAAGCTGCAGTGTTGATGACCCGACCGTAAAGCGCACCTTAGGGTTAAATCAATCGTGGGACTCACTCGGGACCCCAAAATAGTGAGTAATAGTCCACGAAACGGGCCAGAATCGGCCAAAACTGTGAGTGTTGATGACCGACACGTAAGCGCACCTTGGGGTTTGTCAATCGTGGGACTCACTCCGGGACCCCAAAATAGTGAGTAATAGTCCACCAAATGGGCCAGAATCAGCCAAAACTGTGAGTGTTGATGACCGACATGTAAGCGCACCTTGGGGTTCGTCAATCGTGGGACTCACTCCGAAACCCTAAAACAGTGAGTAATAGTCCACGGGCAGGGCAGAATCGGCGAAACTACGGCGTTGATGAGCCAGACACGTAAGCGCACCTTGGGGTTCGTCAATCGTGGGACTCACTCGGGGACCCCAAAACAGTGAGTAATAGTCCACAAGCGGGCGAGAATTGGCCAAAAGCTGCAGTGTTGATGGCCCGACACGTAAGCGCACCTTGGGGTTCGTCAATCGTGGGACTCACTCGGGACCCCAAAATAGTGAGTAATAGTCCACGAAGCGGGCGAGAATCGGCCAAAAGCTGCAGTGTTGATGACCGACACGTAAGCGCACCTTAGGGTTTGTCAATCGTGGGACTCACTCGGGACCCCAAAATAGTGAGTAATAGTCCACCAAGCGGGCGAGAATCAGCCAAAAGCTGTGAGTGTTGATGACCGACATGTAAGCGCACCTTGGGGTTTCGTCAATCGTGGTACTCACTCCGAAACCTAAAGCAGTGAGTAATAGTCCACGAAACGGGCGAGAATCGGGCGAAACTACAAGCGTTGATGAGAGACACGTAAGCGCACCTTGGGGTTCGTCAATCGTGGGACTCACTCGGGGACCCCAAAGCGGTGAGTAATAGTCCACGAGCGGGCGAGAATCGGCCAAAGCTGCAGTGTTGATTACCCGACACGTAAAGCGCACCTTAGGGTTTGTCAATCGTGGAAATCACTCTAGGACCCCAAAGCAGTGAGTAATAGTCCACGAAGCGGGCGGCATCGGCCAAAACTGCGAGTTGATGGCCGACACGTAAAGCGCACCATGGGTTCTTGATCATGGAAATCACTCGGGACCCCAAAGAGTGAGTAATAGTCCACGAAGCAGGCGAGAACGGTCAAAACTACAGTGTTGATGACCGACATGTAAGCGCACCTTAGGGTTCGTCAATCGTGGGACTCACTCGGGACCCCAAAGCAGTGAGTAATAGTCTAGGAGGCGGCGAGAATCGAGGCGAAACTACGAGTGTTGATGACCGAACCGTAAGTGCACCTAGGGGTTAAGTCAATCGTGGGACTCACTCGGGGACCCCAAAGCAGTAAGTAATAGTCCACGAAGCGGGCGAGAATCGGCCAAAACTGCGAGTGTTGATTACCGACCGTAAGCAAACCACAGGGTTAAATCAATCATGGGACTCACTCCAGGACCCAAAATAGTGAGTAATAGTCCACCAAACGGGCCAGAATCAGCCAAAACTGAGAGTGTCGTGGATTTGTCACGTCGAGATGTCCTAATGTAAGGACTTAGTCGCGAGGCCGCGCATCTATGTGGTAGCTTGAGAGGGTTGGCGGAATCGAGAAGGCATAACACAAGGCAGGGATTTAGACGACTTGGACCCAGGAAACATCATCGGAATAGCCCTACATGCTGTTTGTGGCTAGGTCTCATTATCATCGCGAGGGAGTCGCCGTAAACCGGCTCTCCTCTTTGTGTCTAGCCCTAGAGATTATTGCTTCTAACTCGTCCCTCTTTGGGGAGCCCTGCCCCTCCTTATATATGTTGAAGGGGCGGTTTACATGTGGAGTCCTATTAGGATTAGGACTAGTCTTAACTCCTTGTAAGGTAAATATTCCTTTCCTCTTAAACCGGCCCACCATAGTAGAACCGGCCTTCATGAACCGCCCGTTGGGCCATAAGGTCTTGTTGCTCCTCGACCACTTTGCGGATTACCAATGAGCTCTAAACCGTCTAGTGCATGCAGTGGCGGTGAATCGCCAAGTCCGGCGGTTTATCCTTAGGCGGTTTACGCCATGAGGCATATCGACATTAGCCCCCAAGTTTAGCTTGGATTTATCCATGGTAAACTTATGCTGTAAAATAAACACAAGAACAAACTTGATAGGTTGTACTCCGGGTTAAGAATTCTTGTAAACCGGCTCCTGATCATCCTTAAGTCCTTGTCATTTCCTCCTAGAAAATCCAGGTCAATAAGCCAGCGTCATACTCAATTTTCTGATATTGGTTTCTCACAGAACAATATTGTGAAGAATAATCCGCTTGAGTCGGACTTCCAGCGCTGGTTTAAGAAATATTGGTCTTCAAATATTCATCGATATTCAGCGAGGTTTGAAGATCACGAGAACTTGCGGTTTATGATTACCACCTTTGTCGGGTTATAATTGATACTTCGAGTCATGATTGTTGCGAGCACGGTTCATGATTATTTATAGCGGTTCATGATTATTAATGGCCTTGAGTTGCAGCCACAAGGTCATAATGATTGGTGGCCTTGAGTCAACCAAGTTTGCTCAATCGAGAGAATTTGAAAATATTTCTTCGATAATAATATAATACTGTAGCCCCCAAGCCTTGAGCGAGAACAAAGTGATGGCTTAAGACTTGCTTCAATATAAATCTGCCACTTAGAAGAAATCCATGTTGTTCATCGAGTCCTTAGTAAAACTGAATACTTCAATAATGAGCAGGGACTTTGATATATACTTCAATGAAAATAACACCATATGATGTAACCCCCATCATGGGGCTTGAATTTTTTAACAGGAGCAATTGGTAGCCCCCAAGTGCCGGCTCATTATAATGTGATGAGTCGGGTCTTCAATGAGATGAACAAAGAATGACTTTGCATTAGCCCCCAAGTGTCATGGTGCATGCTTGCAGCGACATGAGACTTGCATATTGATGTAATCTCAACTTTAATAATATAGTCCCCAAGTGCGGGTTGTAAGCTGCGACAACTCGGGACTATTCCTTCAATTGTAGAATATATCCATTGATAACATAATATCCATTGCGCTAAAAGCGACTTTGAAAACCTCAATCATAATATTAATAACCATAATAGAAATCCAGCCATGTTGGCTATTCAAGATAATATAATCCTGTATGAAACCTCAATCATTCAATATCATCATGAAAATCCAGCCAAGTTTGGCTATTTTAATAATATAACTCAATGATTTATAAGCGCATGATTCCAATGGCGCAATCTAAATATGTAGCGGCGACTTATAGTCAAAAGCAGGCGGGTTAACAAACACCGAATAATTTCTCATCATATCTTGGCGACTTATCGTCTTAAAGCCGAGGCGGTTTAATAAACACGGATAATTTATCATCATGCTTTATTCAACTTTGTTTACGCATACAACAAGTTTAAAGTGTCTGGCGGTTTACATGGGGAATGAATCATAATACTTAACATATAACCCGGGTTTATAACCAAGGCTGCACTTAAGAATAATCAAATATAGAATATATCATACGTGACATTGAATCACATTGTTGGTTTACCAACTTTTGTAGTAAGGTGATAATCCCAATCTTGAGTCTTGATAACTCCTTCCATATTGTGCGGTTTATGATAAAACCGTGCGGGTTATGATAAACACGGATTATCCATATATTACTGGCGACTTGTAGTGAACCATACGGGTTAATAATCGCGGATTATAATTTGATCGTGTCTTGACAACTTGTAGTTGAAAAGCTGGCGGGTTGATAACCACGGTTTACTCCATAATAGGATGGTAACGAGAAAATCAAACCCGGCAGATAGTCTCGGATTAAAATTGACCGTGTTAGTCAATTGTGATCAAACCGGATTAAAAGCGTTGTCGGTTTAAAATGCAACAAAATCGAATAACAGATTATGAAAAGATATGGAAGCAAAAGGCAATGATAAAACCGTTTGCAAAAGAAAAGCTTTCTTGAGCTGGTCGGATGGCATTACCATGGTCGGGCCTTAAAGCTCCCGAAGGCGTAGCGATGGTGCCGATCGGCGAGGTCCCCAAAAGACTCTTGGCGAGTCGCCGGCCAAGTGGCATGACATTGGTTGGGTTCGACCAAGCCCCAAATGACTCTGGCCTATTGGCCGACCAAGAGGCGTGACGGTTCGAGCGTGACCGTGTCCCCAAATGATCTGGTGGCTTTCGCCTATCAAGAGGTGTTGCATTGGTTGGACCGACCAAGCCCCAAGTGATAAAAATAAATGTCAAGGGTAAACGGAGGCGCTTTAAAGCAGAACCTCCGTGTAACCACGCATGATGTAGAAAAACAGAGACCCGCTTTATGAAGCGAAGCCCCATGTGATCAATATGTTAGGCCAATAAAGGCAGGATACCCATGTTTGAACCGCGCATCATGGCAGGTCCTCTTGGTAATTTTAACCTTTTGCAAGAGATAAATTCTTCTTGAAGCTGGATATTGAGAGCTTCAAAGCTTTGTGGGAGAACAAATTTCCCTTAAACGGATTACAAACGGAATCTTCATTTTCAGCGGAAATTTTACGTGACCTTTAAACTCGAACTGCGAGAAGTTAATTTCTTTTGAACGGAAATTCTTAAACCAGATTTGAGAGCTTGATCGGTGGCTTCCCTTGAGCGGATTTTAAACGGAATCTTTTACGATGACCGGAACTTCTTCATTGGCAGGATTTTGTAATTGTCATATACTATCTAAGCGGAAATCTTGCGGCCTTCAAACAATGATAGCCTCGAGGACGGGTTATCTTTCCTTCCATTGTCTGGGGTTTTACATTCTTTGGCGGCAAGATTTGTTGCGTCATATCATCGTAGCCCCAGTCTCAAGGTGACTCGAGGAGTTAACGAGATTCTCCATATTTGACCATCATATAAACGGCATAACTTGTATATCATTGGTGTTGATAGCATGATGTGAATCGAGAAAAGGTTGAGGTATTGCGGCGAGTTATAAATGATGGCGTATGAGCCGTGTCGACCTTCGGCCAATAGTTCCTTCAATGGCGACTTGAATTTAACCAAAACTGTAGTGGCGGTGACTTGTGCGCTGCGCATTGAACCATCGGTGCAAGCGGCGGTTGATAATAATTTGCCTCAATTTGAAAGCCGGGCTACCCAAGCTGTGACTTGCTCATACTTCAATAAACAGCCCATGCAGATAGAGTGCGGCCCGGTATGTTGATGTAGACCAGGCCACGAGGCGGACGAAAAAGGCGACCTCGGCATGAGAGGTGACTCAAGCAGATGAACGTGGCGGTACTTTAAACCGGCGCAAGCGGAATCAACCACGTCGTTTGATGTAGTGAACAATTGTCTGCATCAACAATATTGCAGACCAAGGCAAAGATAAACTGCTCTTTTGACAAAAATAATATGTGCCCATAAAATATATTTAAAACGGATATCACCTGATGTGTTGGGCCAACAATAATCCGCCATGAAGTTGATGATCACTAGGTTATGTTGAAATCACTCACGGCGAGTCGGCCGAGGAAGCGAGACAGATGAATCAACCGTACCGTTTGTAAACCGGTGCTGACGGGCGGTAATCGTCCTCCTTATTTAAGCTAGTGCGGGGCGCGAGGCAGCCCGGCGTTGTAAACCGGCGATCGCGAGAGACGGCCACGGCTTTGTAAACCAGTGGGGGAATCCATTGAATAAGGACAACCACCTGTGCCAAATAATATTTGGCGTCCCTCCATCTCCGCGTTATAATACCACTTTGTGATGGATAATTTTCCTGCATATAAACTACAACAGGGCAAAGTAGCTTTTCTCGGATGAATTAATATGTGTTTTAAAAATAAGGTAAATAGCACCTGGTTCGCCCGGACAACAAATAAATCGGCCATGGCGTTGCAAACCGGCGAGGACGGGAGAGTTAGCCACGGGGTCGGACGGATAAGTCGCCCATAGTGTTGTAAATCGTCGCGGACAAGCGAGTTGTCTTCCGTGTTGTAAGCTGGCGCAGACATGTGAACCGGCCGCGAGGGCGGACAGGCGAATCATCCGTGACCTTGTAAGGTGGTGCGGACGGGCGAGTTAGCTGGCGCGTTTGATGTAAACTGGACCGCGACATGCGTGCCCGTGGAACCCATAGCACAGCGAATGTGCATCATGGCATAACACCATGTTTGTAATGAATAATTTACCTGTATATAACAACACTATAGGGCAGAGTAGTTGTTTTAACAAAAAATTAACAAGTACTGATGAAAAGTAAGCTGGATGGATATCACCTGATTTTCTTCAGGCGTCTTATCGCATCTGCCGAGAAGCAGACAGAAACAGAGACCACCATACGCGTGTTGGTTGCAACTGGGGCGGGTCAACTAAGTCCAGCGGTGTCTGCGGAAAAAGATATCTCATGGCGATTTTGATCCACCAATCTGATCCGGCGTGGTAGTCCTTTGCTCAGACATGCATACTCACGTGAAACAAGCCGTTCCTTCAAACATTAACTCTTCCTTGTACAGATTGCCTCCTCAAAGTTTGAGTTCAGATTTGACTCGGTCCTGACACCAGAAAAAGTAGCAGCAGCAGAAACCCACGAGTAGGAGCAGAGGTGCCTCGAGGCGGGCAGCCCACAGACTTAAGCGGGCCGTCCGTAGCAGCAGCTCGGCACACGGCGAAGCGACTCGGAGATGGTCCAGCGGGAGTCGTAAGCAAAGGTAACCGACTGACGGCTCGAGACAGCGGCGAGCGGAACTAAAAGACTTCTGGCGAGATTGCTGAACCGGAGGTGGCATGATCGCGGTCGTGGCCGGTTCAGCGCGAGCGCGCAAAGCAAGAGGAGGTGATGGCGCTTTAAGATGGGAGCGAGGCTGGGGGCGAAGGCCGACTCTGCACAGACAGCGGGTCGACATATACGGAAGTGGCGCGGAGCGTTGTGGCGAATTGGTGATGTTCTGGCTGTCGGCCGAGGCAAGCAGTGACGACGGTTTTGAACCGGTGGAGGCAATCTGCAGCAGCGACTTGAGGCAGAGTGCCGCAGCCAGCGACGCTAGATCGTAAGGGCACGTCGCCGACAGGTACGCGGCAGAGGCAAAGACAGCAGTAGCAGACGAAAACGCTGGAGGTCGTCCGTCGGCGTGGGAGTGCCAGACGCGGACGCGATGACACTGAAGGCCGGCTGTCGACGCAGAGGTGCTGGATGTGGACGCGACGACACTGGATGTCGTCCGTGGACGCGAAATACTGGAGACGCCAGCCTCCATCTTCAAATTTTTTGGCCGCTGTGTAGACAGAGGAACGCAGGGAGTAGTACTGGGAATTCCGTAGTACATCCCTTGGAGCTAGCACGTGAGGGACTTTGACGAAGCCTGCATGCATGTTAACTTGGCGCTCTCGTGTTTGACCGATGCACAAGTTCCCTTGTGACCTTATTTGGAAAGCAAAATAATTGGAAAGGCATCTTCTTCTCTTTTCTTTTGTCCTTTTTTTTTCTTTTATTGGAACTTGGACCGAACATGGTCTGTATGTTGCCCTGCTTCTCTTGAAGATTGGAGGATCAACAGTCAGATTTGACAGCCAAGTTACAATCCCACTCGAAGTGCTCCTTTCCTCTTCCTTCTTTTGTATACTGACGTGGAGTATTACCAGCAGCTTAAATTGATCGCAGCTTCGTGTAATCACGTAACCGAGTACTCCCTCCGGTCCTTTTTACTCTGCACATTGGTTTGCCGAAAATCAAACTTTGCTAAGTTTGACCAAATTTATATTAAAAATTATTAGCATCTATAATATTTAATAAATATAATGTGAAAATATATTCCAAGATGAATCTAATGATATTGATGTTGTTATGTGAATGTTTATAATTTTTATATAAACTTGGTCAAAGTTGGATGAGATTGACTTGAGACAAACACAATATGCGAGTAAAAGGACGGAGAAATACTAATAACACTGATGTTTCTTCCTTGCTTGAATAAAATACTCCTTGGAAATACCACTTGATTCCTTTGCGTAGGGACAAATCCATGAGGGATTTCATGGATTCCGTGCATGGACCAAGCTGCCGCTAAAAACATGGAGGCTGCTCGCAACTTGACACGCAGATGCTCCGCGGCAGCATGTACAGTGTCCCCTTTCTTTTCTTTTGCTTTGACGAACAGACAGCTTCATGTGACAGAATAGCTAGCACTGTAATCTTTACTGGTAACCACGTAGCAGATCGTCTTCGCCCAAGTAGTAGCAACAGTGATCTATATCAAATCTCCTCGTGAATCGCTGTGTTGCTCTCGCCTTAAAGCTGTAACCAGCGAAAGTTGTATGGTAGCGTAACCGGATCGGTCTCGTACTTCCGTGCTGCGGAAAAAAAAACTGCCTGGTCAAACGCGGAAACACAACAATAGAGAGTCGGATTCGATGGATCGTCTGACGACGCGTGCGGCGGCACACGCAATCCCAATCTTCTCGATTTCAAATTTTGTCAACAAATTTTTTCCTCTCGCCCATGAGTTGTAGCAGATGAACGATGAACTTGCCGGCTCTGCCTAAGATTGCCCCACACTGGGTTCTCCAGGGAGCTTGTGCCTGTACGTGATGATGTACTGGCTCTGGCGGACTACTTTTTTCCTTTCAGATGGATTTGACGCGGAGGCCGTGAACACTAGCTTTCGTACTGCTTGTTGATGGCGTTGACCCTCTTCACGCCGGCTTTTACTTCACCCGGCGGGTTTGTGGGCTTCTCGATCCCTGCGATAGATCCCTCCAAGAACTCATCACCACCGTGCGTCAGCCCCACGGTGGGCGCCAACTGTCGTGGATTTGTCACGTCAGATGTCCTAATGTAAGGACTTAGTCGCGGCCACGCATCTATGTGGTAGCTTGAGAGGGTTGGCGGAATCGAAGGCATAACACAAGACAGGGATTTAGACAGCTTGAGGCCTCGGGAAACATCATCGGAATAGCCCTACATGCTGTTTGTGGCTAGGTCTCATTATCATCGCGAGGGAGTCGCCGTAAACCGGCTCTCCTCTTTGTGTCTAGCCCTAGAGATTATTGCTTCTAACTCGTCCCTCTTTGGGGAGCCCTGCCCCTCCTTATATATGTTGAAGCGGCGGTTTACATGTGGAGTCCTATTAGGATTAGGACTAGTCTATCTCTAATACAAACCGGATACAAGTCCTAGTCTTAACTCCTTGTAAGGTAAATATTCCTTTCCTCTTAAACCGGCCCACCATAGTAGAACCGGCCTTCATGAACCGCCCGTTGGGCCACCGGGTCTTGTTGCTCCTCTGACCCGCCTGCCGGATTACCAATGAGCTCTAAACCGTCTAGTGCATGCGAATTGGCGGTGAATCGCCAAGTCCGGCCGGTTTATCCTTCCGGCCGGTTTACGCCGCGGGGCATATCCCCGACAGAGAGTGTTGATGACCGACATGTAAGCGCACCTTGGGGTTTGTCAATCGTGGGACTTACTCCGGCACCCCAAAACAGTGAGTAATAGTCCACGACACGGGCCAGAATCGGCCAAAATTGCGAGTGTAGATGACTGACAAGTAAGCGCACCTTGGGGTTTGTCAATCGTGGGACTCACTCTGGGACACCAAAACAGTGAGTAATAGTCCACGAAACGGGCCAGAATCGGCCAAAACTACGAGTTTTGATGACTTACGTAAGCGCACCTTGGGGTTCGTCAATCGTGGAAATCACTCCTGGTCCCGAAACAATGAGTAATAGTCCACAAGCGGGCCAGAATCGGGCAAAAATCACGAGAGTTGATGACCGACACATAAAAGCACCTTAGGGTTCGTGAATCATGAAATCACTCTGGGACCCCAAAGCAGTGAGTAATAGTCCACAAGCGGGCGAATCGGCCAAAGCTGCGAGTGTTGATGGCCGACCGTAAGCACACCTCGGGGTTCGGGAATCGTGGAAATTACTCCGGGACCCCAAAACAGTGAGTACTAGTCCACGAAACGGGCCAGAATAAGCCAAAACCGCGAGTGTTGATGATCGACACGTAAGCACACCTTGGGGTTCGTCAATCGTGGAAATCACTCCGGGACCCCAAAACAGTGAGTAATAGTCCACGAAACGGGCCAGAATCGGCCAAAACTGCGAGTGTTGATGACCGACACGTAAGCGCACCTTAGGGTTAAATCAATCGTGGGACTCACTCGGGACCCCAAAATAGTGAGTAATAGTCCACAAGCGGGCAAGAATCGGCCAAAAGCTGCAGTGTTGATGGCCAAACACGTAAGCGCACCTTAGGGTTTGTCAATCGTGGGACTCACTCCGGGACCCCAAAATAGTGAGTAATAGTCCACGAAACGGGCCGGCATCGGCCAAAACTGCGAGAGTTGATGACCGACACTTAAGCGCACCATGGGTTCTTGAATCATGGAAATCACTCCGGGACCCCAAAAGAGTGAGTAATAGTCCACGAAACGGGCCAAAACCGGTCAAAACTACGAGTGTTGATGACCGACACGTAAGCGCACCTTGGGGTTCGTCAATCGTGGGACTCACTCCGGGACCCCAAAACAGTGAGTAATAGTCCAGGAGACGGGCCAGAATCGGGCGAAACTACGAGTGTTGATGACCGACACGTAAGTGCACCTTGGGGTTCGTCAATCGTGGGACTCACTCGGGGACCCCAAAGCAGTGAGTAATAGTCCACGAAAGCGGGCGAGAATCAGCCAAAGCTGCGAGTGTTCATTACCGACCGTAAGCAAACCTTGGGGTTAAATCAATCATGGGACTCACTCCGGGACCAAAAATAGTGAGTAATAGTCCACCAAGCGGGCGAATCAGCCAAAGCGTGAGTGTTGATGGCCCGACATGTAAGCGCACCTTGGGGTTTGTCAATCGTGGGACTTACTCCGGCACCCCAAAACAGTGAGTAATAGTCCACGACACGGGCCAGAATCGGCCAAAATTGCGAGTGTAGATGACTGACAAGTAAGCGCACCTTGGGGTTTGTCAATCGTGGGACTCACTCCGGGACACCAAAACAGTGAGTAATAGTCCACGAAACGGGCCAGAATCGGCCAAAACTACGAGTTTTGATGACTTACACGTAAGCGCACCTTGGGGTTAGTCAATCGTGGAAATCACTCCTGGTCCCCGAAACAATGAGTAATAGTCCACGAAACGGGCCAGAATCGGGCAAAACTACGAGAGTTGATGACCGACACATAAGCGCACCTTGGGGTTCGTGAA